>JAGFMF010011739.1:8319521-8428547 GCA_019455555.1 Galemys pyrenaicus | reverse complement strand
CCCTCTCTGGCCGGCAGCAGGGATCGAACTCGTGCTGCAGTGGTCGCGGTTTGCTTCATAGTGCGTTGCTTAACCCACTGCGCCACCAGGGAGGCCCTAGGTATTTCTTGAGACACAAACTTGCTGATATTTTTGGTTTTCTTGCACATTGTGATCTCAGCTCTCCTTACACTTTCTTTCACTTTGCTACCTAGTACTCAGAAAACTGGACAGTGTCCGCATATATATTTATACATTATCTCTACATAATTTGCCTACCACCTGAAACTAAGAGTTTCCCATAATAACATTTAACAAACTTACCCTTGAGAGCACCTCCTACACGGCTGATTGGAGCTCTTGCTGTCTTTTTACCTTTGCTTTTTAGTTCAGCCAGTGTGCTTCGTTGTGGTACAGAAGATCCAAAAACTTCATCTTCTTCTTTATTATCAAGGGCCAACACAGTTTGCCGAGACACTCGAGCTTGGAATTGTCTAAAGTAAGAGTATGAAGAACTGAATGCTATTCACCAAAATCAAAATTTCTAATTTGTTAAAACTATTTTGAAAAGAGTAAAATAGGGGAAGAAATCTATAGAAATAAGCCAAAGAAATCTTTATTCTCTCAGAAATAAAGCCACACCTTCCAAAGGAGGTTTTGTCTAGAATGATTTAGCTCCCCTTTTAAATGCCCAGGTTTCACTGTTTTAAAAATATTCTGAAGAACTCCATTAGGTTGATCGAAGTATCAGATCAGGCTAATTAAGATTATATAGTGTATTAAAATTGGCATTTCCATCAACTTTTTATTATAAAACTTTTAAACTAACAAAATAGCTCAGAATGTAAATCAGCACTCATATACCTTTCTCACCTAGATTCATCAATTGTTAACATCTTACCACATCTACTTTATTAGTTTAAATATCTTTCTCCAGACACACCCTCCCGTCCCAGAAATATTTTTCCCAAACAGCAGAAATAAGGTTGTATCCAACCCAACATTTTACATCAACAAAGCTGACAAAGATTGAAGAATAAACTTCCTGTAAGTGTTATCAAAGGGGTAAAAAAATCTGAATAAACTACAAGTGCTAGCCAACATGGGGTAAGCCTACCACAGCCTTCCTTTTTCTCACCGATTACAATTTTAAAAGACCTTGAGAAAAAGACAAAAATACAAAAAAAGCAAGCAAGGACTCAGAGTAAACAAAAGCAAGTGGACTGTGGAGAGGAGTCAAACTTGAAGAGACAACCCATGAAGGGTTGTTTCCTGTTTTTTTCCCTCCTTCTTCTTGTTTCTGTCATGGTTTTGAACTGTTAAAACAGTGGTATGGGAAGCTAAAATTCCTAGAGAAATCTCACCATTCTGGCTAGGGGACTGGGAAAAGAGAACTTTGAGAGCCAATAAGTATGGGAGTATTACTGGAGAAGATAAGCTGAAGAAGGGGATTTCCTAATTTTGTACATGAACTGGCACAAGCCCTGGACTATACATGCAAGTGAAGAGAACTGGACTATACATCCAAAGAAGAGAAGACTTTGAGAACTGAACTATGATATAAGCCATCGCCCAAGTCCCAGATATACATATGGGATAGACCCAAAGGTGTTGAAAATTGAACTGACATTAGAACTACTATCCACATAGGAAAAAACTTCTGGTAGCTAAAGGTTGCTCGCCTACTTAGGGGAAAAAAAAAAAAAAAATCAACATTCTCCATAGAATATCAGCTAAGAGTACCCAGAATCTAATCATAATAGTAACAGGACAAATGTCTAAAATATAATAAAAAATTACCATACAAAGAACCAAGAAAATGTGTATTAACAGATACCAATATCAAGATGACATAGAAACTGCGGAGTTTTCAGACAGATTTTTGAAGCAGCTATTATAGCTATGTTCCATGAGATATATATGTAAAGATATTTTAAATAAATTAAAAGAGGGGTCTCCCTGGTGGCACAAGGGGTTAAGCGCAGTACTATGAAGCATAAGCAGCCACTGCAGCGCTAGTTTGATCCCTGGCCAAGGAAGGAACCCACATGGCATGGCAGACCTCTCTCCTGCCTCACCCACTGCTCTCCTCAGCAGTGTATTTTGGTCTGTCTGCCTGTTCTGATCCCCGCTGTCTCTGGTGAGTCCTCTCACCCCTTGTGCCTCTGGCCTATACCCCAACTCTTGTATACATAAATAAATAGAATCTATTTTAAAAATGAATAAATAGAAAGTCATTCTTGTTGGAGATGCAGAAGTTATAAATCAAAGGGAAATTTTAGACCTGAAAAACAGTACCTGAAAGGAAAATTTACTACATGGACTCAGTATCAGCATGCATATGGCAAAGAAAATAACAAATGAACATGAAGACCAGTCCAAAGAATAGAAAGGGAAAAGGTTAAAAAAAATGAACAGATTTAGGAAGGCACCTGAGGTACAATATCAAAGGGTATAGCATCTGTGTATCTGAAGTTCTAGAAGAGATATACAGGCAGAAAAGTATTTTTAAAATAATGACTGAAAACTTCTCAAATTTTGTGAAATGCATACATTTACAAATTCAGAAAGCCCATAAAACACCAAATAGATCAAATACAATCACATCTACATATATTACGATCAGACAAATGAAAACCTATTAAAGGAAAAAAAAAAATCACTGCATCCAAGAAAAAGTCAAAACCTTACAAACAGGGGAGGAACCATAACTGTGAATTTCTCTTCAGAAGCTAGAGTCCTGAAGACAGTGGAAAACGCTTTTAAAGTCTAAAATAATTGTTCCCAGTGGAATTATCCTTTAAGAGTAAAGATATAATAAAGACATCCACAGATGAAGAAAAACTAAGAATTTATTGACAAGTAATTGGAATAGATTCACTCTTTAAGACTGACTGGCTAAACGATCTCTGGATGAAGAGAAAGGGTACTTGAGAATTAGAACTTTAGGAATGAACAAAATAATAAATACAAAAGATGATTTTTCTACTAAATTCTTTAATATGTATAGCTGTTAAAAAATTATAACATTGGTAGGGTTTTCATTGTATGTAGATGTAACACATGTAAGTATACCAAAAAAGCATAAAGGAAGGATGGGCCTCCCTGGTGGCGCAGTGGGATAAGCAATGCACTATGAAGCAAACCGCAGCCACTGTAGCGTGAGTTCAATCCCTGCTGCCGGCCAGGGAGGGGACCCAAATGGCGTAGCAGACCTCTCCTGCCTCGCCCACTGCTCCCCTCAGCAGTGTTTCAGTCAGTCTGCCTGTTCTGCTCCCCACTCGGTCTCTGGTGGATCCTCTCACCTCCCACACCTCTGGCCTGTACCCCAGTTCTTGTATGCATAAATAAATCTTTAAAAAAAAAAAAAAGCATAAAGGAAGGAAGGAGGAAAAATTACACGGTTATAAAGGCCCTATATTTTACCTTAAGTCTACCTAAGTAGATTGTGAAAAATTAAGTATGTGTATTATACACCCGAGAGCAACCACTAAATAAAGACAAAAAGCCATTAAAACAAATTAAGATGAAATATTAAAAAATATTCAAATAATCCAGAGGCAGGAGAGAAATAACAGAGAAACAAAAGACAGAGAACTGAAAACAGTAGTCCTAAATACAACAAAACTAATAATTACATTAAGTGGTCTAAGCATACCATATAAGAGATAATGCGAGAATTTAGAAATAAGACCTATTTGCTGTGTTAAAGAAACCTAGTTTAAATATAAACCTTGGGTCAAAAAGAAGACACAAGGAAATAAAATATTTTCAAGTGACGGAAGATGAAAAATATAGTATATCAAAAATTGTTTTGTGCACAGAAGAAATTTTTTATACTAGAAGAGAAAGGTAGGGCATCCCTGGTGGTGCAAGGGGTTAAAGCGCAACACTATGAAGCTATCCACACATCCCAGCCAGGGAGGTGACCCTCATGGCGAAGCAGAATTCTTCTGTCTCACCCACTGCTCCACTCAGCAGTGTACGTCAGTCAGTCTGCCTGCCTGTTCTGCTCCCCACTCTGTCTCTGGTGAATCCTCTCACCACCCCTACACCTCTGGCCTGTACTCTAGTTCTTGTATGTATAAATAAATAAATCTTTAAAAAAAAAAAAAAAGAGGTCTACCTAGAACTGTAAACTAAGCTGGCACCTTAAATTAGAAAAACAGCAAATTAAACCCCAAATAATCCAAATTAAACTCAAAATAATCTCAAGAAACAGTAAAAATAAGAATAAAATCAGTAAGAGAAAAAAATTGATGGAACCAAAAGCTAGTTATCGAAAAGATCAATAAAATCAGTATTTCTATTGATTTCAAACCACAATGACTGAGAAAAAAAAAATACACAAATTACCATATCAGGGACGAAAGGGGGGAAATCATTACATAACCTAAAAACATTAAAAACAACTAAGGAATACTATCCCCATAAACTGATCAACTTAAATGAAATGGACCAAAAGTTGAAAATCTACCAAAGCTCAAAGAAATCAAAGATCTAAATAAATGGAGAAATATACAGGTTCATGTACAATACTAATCAAAACCCCACAAAACTTATTCTAAAATTTATAGTCAAAGGAAGAGCTAAAACAACCAATAAAAGTGCTCACACCTGATTTCCAGACTTGCAATAAAGCTATTATAATCTAGATAGTAGAGTTATACAGGACAAACAGGCACAGATCAACAGAATAAAGTAACAGAAATAAACCTATACAAAGATGATCTATTTATTTTTGACAAAGGTGCAAAGGCAATTCAATGGAAAAAGTTTAGTTGTTTCAACAGGTGACACAGAAACAAATGGGATCACAGATATAAATGTAAACATAAATCTTTTAAGATGAACAATAAAACCTCTATTTTTTCATCTTGGAGAAAATCTTTATGACCTTAGACTGGACAGAGTTCTCAGATATACCAAAAGCATGTTTCACACAAGAAATATTAAGTTAGCCTTTTTCAAAATTAAGTCTTTTTTTTAATAAAGAGACTATTAGGAGAATAAATAGACCAGACTTAAATTGGGAGGCTTACAAGTCACATATTTGACAAAAGACTTGTATTCAGAATACATAAAGAAGTCTTAAAATTCAAATGCTATATGAAAGAAGCCATATTCAAATGATTCCATTTATATGATATTATAGAAAAGGCAAAACTATAGGACTAGAAAATATATCTGTGTTGTCAGTTGAGAATGAGAGTAGGTGTAAACTATTAAAGAATAGCATAGGAAAATTCTAGTGATGGAATTAGCTTTTATCTTGATCATCATGATTACATATTTCTAGTAATTTGTAAAAATTTTTTAAATCACACACAAGAGTGTATTTTACTGTATATTAGTCATTAAAATATCTTAAAAAACTAAGTCATGGAGATCATTTTATTCAGATGCAAAATGACCACTTATAACTATTAGTTTTAAAGAGTTAAGACAATTCCCAGAGAAGTAGTTACCTGTGCTGAGAATGCAGTTTTTCCAGTGGTTCAGCCTTCTGTTGAATCCCTTCCTGAAATATCATATCTGCTTTCTTAAAGTTTTCTCTAGCTTCATATTCTTCAGCCCATGAGATATAGAACTGAGCTAGTGAAACACCAATCCCTTGGTTGTGTAAATAATTGTACATATCCAAAGGTTCACTGCACAAATGCCCCTGTAACAAATTAGAAGCTTTAATAGTTAACCAAGATCTGCTCACTTACTGCCAAACAATCAGTAGAGATCTTACATAGTTTTTACATTGAAAAATACAACACAATGTCATATAGACTATGCAAGATGTACCTGAAAGTACAAAAATAATTAATTTGTAAGAAAAAGGGACAGGAAAGACTAAGAAAGTATGACATTTAAATGGACTTATAGAAAGGATAAGACGTATCAGGAGAAGAACAGGAAAGGAAGAACATTCTAGACAAGGAAAACAAAAACAGCGTGAGTAAAGGCAGAGATGACTAAAACATTGAAGGCAAGATAGGGGTTTGGAAAAAGAAAATGTGATGAGTCAAACATCACTTTAATCAATTCTGAATTTACAAACATCAATTTAATCAATGTGTTGGGTGGTAAAGTAAAGGAATGACATAGTCAAATCTCTATTTCAGAAAGGACCTTCTAAGACCAAATACAATATAGCTAATTCTAGTTGTAAGGGTTGGGGGCTAAATCACTAAAAACCCTACATGACAACAGTTTGAATGTTTTTTTTTTTTCTTAAACCACAATTATCTTTTTATAGAGGATAAAAGGATTTTAATCACATCATGAAGTTTTAATCATGGTAAAATTTGCTTTTATTCTACTTAACAATGCATCATTCATTTTTTCATGCTTCTTAACATATCACTATTATTCTTAAATGTTCCATCTGGTAGATCTATTATTTAATTGCGCCCTTATTTCCTGGATAAATTTTTAGTTTTGATTATAAATAATTCAGTAATAAATATCTTCAGACATACCACCTTTCATATTTTACGTTACTCCCTTAAGGCAAATTCCTCTACGTATGTTAAAAAATAACAAATTGTCTTCTGAAAGGGTTGTACAAATTTTAAATGCTGGCAGTATTTAAATACTAATTTCATAGGCCCTTGTTTTTAAAAGTTTCTGATTTCATAGAGAAATGGCATTTCAGTGTTTTAATTAGGAGCTTTTACTACAAGGGAGGGCCATATTTTCTTTGTTTTTTTTAATTACATGTTTTTAAATTGAATAAAGATTTATTTAAAACACTATAGATGACTTAGGCATACAGACTCACACCTCTTCAGATGTTTTCGTACCATGCCCACCACCAAATTACCCATAACCCTACCACAGTCCACAGTCCACAGTCTTCCCTAGCACTTTGCTCCTTACCCCCTACCTTCCCCCTATAGTGGAGGCTGTTTATTTTCCAGTAGCATTTCTCTTATATCTATCTGTTCCTGATTGTCTACCTAGGCTAAGTTCGCCTTATAGGTATTATTGTACAACTCAATATTTTCCTTCTTTCCCTTACAATTAGCTGCTTAACATCTATCTTCCCCAATAAAATAAGCTATACAAAGGCAGAAAACATTACTATGTACTATATCCTAGTCTCTAGCTAGTGTCTGGTCGAAAAGGTTTGAACAAATGAAATGCTCCATTATCTCTGACAAAAACAATTAGTATTTTTTAGGTAAATTTTGCAGTAACTCAGTAAATGGGATTTTCTAACATTCAAATTAGTGAATTTACCTATGTGATGGTGTTTCAAATAAAATTGTAATTCTGAATGTGTTATCAGCAGAAAATTCAGTCCCTGATATCTATGTAAATAAAGTGATTTCACCTCTTTAATGGCTTTCTGAATAAGCTGGATACACCATAGTTAATAAAGATTTCAGAGTGCTGAATGAGATCACGTAAGAAATAACATAAACAAAAGGACAACGTAATTAGATTAATACAACCAAAGTTAAATAATCCTTTTTCAGAAACTCTTAAAGAGTCAAACTAAAACAATTTTGCACTAGTAACTAAAAATACTAGATATTGGGCCTCCCCTGGTGGCGCAGTGGGTTAAGCAGCGCACTATGAAGCAAACCGCAGCCACTTGCAGCATGAGTTCGATCCCTGCTGCCGGCCAGGGAGGGGACCCACAAGGCGCAGCAGACCTCTCCTGCTGTGCCCGCTGCTCCCCTCAGCAGTGTACTTCTGTTATCTGCCTGTTCTGCTCCCCGCTCTCTGTGGTGAATCCTCTCGCCCCCCCAACACCTCTGGCCTGTGCCCCAGTGCTTGTATGCATAAATAAAAATAAAAAAAATAAAAAATACTAGATATTTTCTAAGAATTAGTTTTCCTTAGCTACACTCTAAGAATCTCTTATACAGATAACTGGAGAAATCTTTCTGCAAAGCAAAAGAAAGGACTAGTATGAGGAACATCTGTGATTCCTCGACTGTGCTATAAAGAAAAAAGCAGTAATTTAATATGTGCCTTGTTATTCATGTACAAAGCTGAGGTCATTGCTAATCATTCCAGGGTTCATCATTTGAATTTAAGGGTTATTTAGACCAGTGCTTCTCAGATTGCCTGTGATGAAAGGGCCAGTTGTGGGGTATATGGGTGTGTTTAAAGGTATTCATTCTACTATGTATTGATATGTTTTAAAAAGTACAAAAGAAGAATGATGATGTGCTTGGATATTGCAGGAATGTCAATTGTTAAGAATTTATTGTTAAGAATTTCTAAATGCTTACTTTCAACTTTTGTACTTATCTTGAATAGTCTGCAAACCATTCTTTCAGTAGCACTGATCCAGACCATGCTTTTTTGGATATGTTTGTGATGTCATTGCTCTTCAGCACAAGCACTAAATTAGTGTTAAATGAGCAGAGGAATTATTCCAATTACTTTTAGTAGCTACAGCTAAATATAATCATAGAATCCTGATTAAAAGTCACTCGAGGGGTTTATCTAGTCCTACCTTTCAAAAAACTATATATAAGAATACTGTGAAGGGTATAAGATCAAAATCCATTATTATATTACCTGAGACCATATCTCAGGTAAATTTAGTATTTTTTGAATGGTATAATCTTTTGTTATAAATTCCTATAACTAATATCCCTCAGGTAATTTCTCCAATTTATCAGTAAGTTTAATGCTTTAAGGATTTACCTGATTTCCTCTACTAGTGACTAAAGTTTAAGATAAGCCTACATCAAGAGACACATTTTAACCAGAAATTTTATCAATTTCAAATATCTCTCAATATATATATTCTTGTTATAATGATTATCCATATTTTATTTAGAATTACATAATCTATTATCTAATTTTTTGTAATTTCTTTCTAAAAATTTTAAAATTTATTTTTATTTATTTATTCATAAAAGAACTGGGGTCTATGCCAGAGGTGGGGGTGGAGTGGGGGGGTAGTGGTGAGAGGAGTCACCAGAAACAGAATGGGGAGCAAAAGAGGAGGGTTTACTGAAATACACTGTTGAGGGGAGTAAGACAGGAGAGGTCTGCTGTGCCATGTGGGTTGGTTCTCTGACTGGAGATTGAACTCATGTCACAGTGGCTGCAGATAGCTTGATAGTGCTGAGATTTTAACCCATGCTCCACCTGGGAAGACCCTAATTCTAAAACTTTATATATTTTTCTAATTATCCATCTCTAAGTATCCAGCACTCTATTCTAAATTTTTATCATTTACTTTTTTAATCTCTTCTAGAATAGAAACAATGAAATTAATGTCAGGAAACCCTGATCACTATTATAAAGATCTTTTCATAAAAACATTCTCAAGGGCCTCCCTGGTGCTGCAAGGGGTTAAGGCTCAGCACTAGGAAGCTATCTGCAGCCACTGCAGCAAGAGTTCTATCCCTACCAGTAAGCTAACTCACAAGGCACAACAGGCCTCTCCTGTCTTGCCCACTGTTCCCCTCAGCAGTATATTTCAGTCAATGTCAGTCCACCTCTTCTGTTCCCCAGTCTCTGGTAAATCCTCTCACTGACCGCCCCTCCCCCACCCCCGCAGAGACAGACAGACACACACACAAACACACACACACACTTACTCTGGCCTACATCCCAGCTCTTGTATGCATAAATAAAATAAATCTTAAAAAAAAAAAAGTCCTCAAGAGAGTTCTAGAAGGGAACTCTACATATTAAGAACTTTACATGTCAAGTGAAATAGTATGAAGTGGTCGGGCAGACATTTTGGGCTATAGGAAAATAAGTGAAAGAAGTCCAAAGACAGATTAAGAGTTCACATTTAAAAAAAAAAAAAGATTTATTTATGCATACATGAGCTGAGTACAGGCCAGAGGTGTGGGCGGTGAGAGTATCCACCAGAAACAGAGTTGGGAGCAGAACAGGCAGATGGACTGAAATACACTGCTGAGGGGAGCAGCAGGCGAGGTCTGCTATGCCATGTGGGTCCCCTCCCTGGCTGGCAGCAAGGATTGAACTCACGCTACAGTGGCTGCGGTTTGCTTCATAGTGCATTGCTTAACCCACTGCACCACCAGTGTATTTATGTAATAATTCTCAAAAGTGGAGAAGAGATACCAAAATTGCCTACAAAAGCTTTTCTTTTTTTTTTAAAAGATTTATTTATTTATGCATACAAGAGCTGGGGTACAGTCCAGAGGTGTGGGGGGTGAGAGAATCCACCAGACAGAGCGGGGAGCAGAACAGGCAGATCAACGGAAGTACACTGCTGAGGGGAGCAGCAGGCGAGACAGGAGAGGTCTGCCTCGCCACGTGGGGCCCCTCGCTGGCCGGCAGCAGGGATCGAACTCATGCTGCAGTGGCTGCGGTTTGCTTCATAGTGCGTTGCTTAACCCGCTGCGCCACCAGGGAAGGAGGTCCCCAAAAGCTTTTCCTTAAATAATTGCTTTACCACCATTGTTGGCTCCTACACATCTTCCCACAGTATAATTGCATAATCTAATTATATTTAAAAGAAATAAACAATCTATTGTGGAGCAGTATACAGGTTTTGTGATCACTCTTAAAAGGGTAAAAATATTTCATTAAAGTTCACTGTTAGAGGAGAAACAATTTAGCAAAATTAAATATTTAGAATCTACTAAATTTGTCTCAGGTTCTGATATTTATTATATACAAGATGCCTCTAGAGAAAAGCTCTTGGTTTAATATTTTAAACTCAGATAGCACTTGAGAAAAACTTACCAATTTAAGCCAGAGACTGAGAAATCGAGGATCACTATAATACCGTTTTTCTGCTTGTAGTGCTTCTACAGCTCTTTCTAATAATGTTGACATATTACTCTCTTTCCCACCCTGAGGATAATTTTGCTCTGTCCAATTAATATACCTGAATGGGAAGAAAAGTAAAAGAATATTTTTAAAGTTTAACAAGTACATTTGCTGTTGCTCCATGACCCATCCTGAATTTCTTTAAGCAGAAATATCTATATATTAAAAGTATACTTAGAAGTTCTTTTTCAATGACAAGCCCTAAGTCTGTATTCCGCAAACTTTTCCAGATGTCTTTAACATGCCTCTGGGAAATAATAGGGATGGGGACAGAAGGGTATAACTCACAGTTGCACGAGACAAACTTTAAATTCTTTAGTGTTGAATACCTCAGAAAGATTCACTATGATTATTCTGGCTTTGTGTCCCCAAGATACCACTTTTTATTCTGACACACAGCTCCACACAACACCAGTTTTGGGAGAATGGCCATAAGGACTCAACTATGAAGTTTTTATTGCCTTTATAAAAAAAGACCCACCTATCCCAAACATCCAGAGGGTCACTTCCAGTGTAAAATCGAATTTC
The DNA here is from genome assembly GCA_019455555.1 of Galemys pyrenaicus. NCBI lineage: Eukaryota > Metazoa > Chordata > Mammalia > Eulipotyphla > Talpidae > Galemys > Galemys pyrenaicus. The sequence goes on along the minus strand of JAGFMF010011739.1, from coordinate 8,417,264 downwards.
AGATTCAAAGGCCCTAAAATTTAAAACAGAAAATGTTAGCATAAGCAATATGAGGACACTCAAATGAACAACTATCACCTCCATTTTTATTCACTTAATTAAATGTTTAGTATCAATCTAGATAACTAATCTGGAGTCTTGAGGATTAAATAGAAAAAGAATAAAAATAATTAGGATTCTGCCTGATAACATGAGAGATAAAGCATGTAGAAATTAGGGTCTCCCTGGTGGCCTAGGGATTGAGCCTCAGCACTATTTCCTGCTAAGGCCTAATTACCTGCTGCTGTCCTAAGCAGTGTATTTCAGTCCATCTATCTGCCTGTTCTGCTCCCCATTCTGTCTCTGGTGAATCCTCTCACACACCCCTACCAACCTCTGGCCTACACCCCAATTCTACACATACACACACCAAAAAAAGGATTTTAAAAAAAATCCTTGAGTCATAATAATAAGCTAGTTAACCCTGTTTTTAATTTCTTCATCTGAAAAATGGGGTTAATAATAGTACCTATCATATTATGTTGATGTTAATGTGTTCATAATAAGTACTCAATAAACAATGGCAATTATTCTACATGTATGACAGTATTGAGCAAACTGAACAGACACACACACACACACATATATAGAAATAAGAATGTTGCCTGCCATATGAAGACGTAGGGAAAACATGACCCTCTTAGAATAAGGAAGTGGGTCCTCAGCAAACACTGAATCTGGTGATGTCTTGATTTTAGAGTTCTAGTCTCCAAAACACCTTGAAATAGCACAGTATCATCCAAGCAGGACCCTGATCACTTGACTTTTGAATGTCACAATTCTTTGCAAGTGGACCTCAAGGGGACAGTTTTGATGTTAGCACAAGCAGTAAAAAAGTGATGAAGAAAATGAACTGAATAAATTGTAGGCATTACCAAAATAAATAAATGAAGAAAAAAGACAAAATCAAGCTGAAAAATAAAAGATTTTATTTATCTAGTTCCACTGAAGAGGATACTTCAAAACAGACAAAGCCAAAAATATCAGAAGAAACAAAGAGTAAATCAAAAGAGGGGGGAAATTACAAAAAGGATAAAAAGAAGGAAAAAAGGTAAGCTTTCTCCCACCACTAATAGTTTTAAAATCTCTAAAAAGAAACTGAGACTTTAGCCTATGCCATTATATTTGAAAATTTGGCTGAGAAAATTATTTGACCTTTGGAATTTGCTATATAATTACACTTTGCAATAAATCAGTCTTTTTTGTACAGGGTTTTTTCCCCCCATAAATAGAAACATTAGCCTTTGCAGTATAGTTTTGATATGCTATAAGTACTGAGTCAATCTTATTACAAAATAGCCACATCCCAAGTATGGATATTGTACATGCAAAACACAATTATTTTTGGTATTGTGTGTGTGTGTATGGCTAGTGTTATTACTTTCTAAGCTGACTGTAAATGGCATTACTCCAGTCAACATAAGAATCTATCTAGAGTAAATGAGTATTACTGAATCAAGTGTTCACCTTCCAGTGATAAAGTAGGGGATAAAGTTTTGCTCTTAACAAAAAAATGGAATAGTTTCATATTAGTGTATAAAAACTATAATACACATAAAAACAATGAAATTCTTTACTTTTGCCTCTAAATCGCTAGGTTTATTTTTGGATGTCAGATTAAGTTGTTTTTTTTTTTTTTTTTTTAAAGATTTTATTTATCCATGCACACAAAAGCTGGGGTACAGGCCAGAATCGTGGGAGGTGAGAGGATTCACCAGACAGAGTGGGGAGCAGAACAGGCAGACTGACTGAAACACACTGCTGAGGGGAGCAGCGGGCACAGCAGGAGAGGTCTGCTGCACCATGTGGGTCCCCTCCCTAGCCAGCGGCAGGGATCGAACTCGTGCTGCAGTAGTTGCGGTTTGCTTCATAGTGCGTTGCTTAACCCACTGCGCCACCAGGGAGGCCCAGATTAAGTTGTTTTATTGGTTCTAAGACTCTTTAAATGTATGGTGTTGGCAGGGAGATGTTAATAAAAAAATTTATAGCAATGTTTCACTGTCTTATGAAATGCAGAGATTCTAGTAATTGCTGCCTTTTTTTGGGTAACATTTAAAATATTTCCTCATTTAAAAAGCAGCCTATTGGGCATCCCTGGTGGCCCAGGGGTTAAAGTCTCAGCATTATGAAGCTAGCACCAGCTACTGTGGCATGAGTTCAATCCCTGACCAGGGAGACAACTCATATGGTACAGCAGACTTCTCCTGTCCCACCCACTGTTCCCCTCAGCAGCGTTTATTTCAATAGATCTGCCCTGTTCTGGTCCCCATTCTGTCTCTGGTGAATCCTCTCACCCTTTGCACCTCTGTGTACACTTCAGTTCTTATGAGTGTAAATAAGGAAATCTTTAAAAAAAATTTTTAAATATATATAAAAAAGCAGCTTATCACTCAGAAAGATAATGTGTTGGACTGGATTTTTAGAACACACTTCTGGGTTGTTTTACAAATGTGGCATACTGGCATGTCTTAAAATGTGATCTCAAACAAACAACATTCTTTTTTTAGGACAGCAGCTAAATCTTCATCAGAACTGATTTTTATTGTAATTTAATGTGCAAATTTTATGAAATGTGTTTCTCCAAGTAATATGGAAAATATGTGAACATATTTATAAATTGTTTATTATATGCAATTTATAACAATTATATTTATAAATATGAAAGAAATATAAATTTATTTGCCTGAAATAATGTAGTTTTTAAAATAAATTTTAAAAAATATTTATTTATACATACAAGAACTGGGGCACAGACAGAGGTGTTGGGAGTGAGGATTCACCAGAGACAGAATGGGGAACAGAACAGGCAGACTGACTGAAATATACTGCTGAGGAGGGCAGTAGGCCAGACAAGAGTGGTCTGCTGCACCATATGGGTCACCTCCCTGGCCGGGGATTGAACTCATGGCTGTGGTTATCTTCCTAGTGCTGTGACTTAACCCTTTGCGCCACCAGGGAGGCCACAATGCATAGTTTTAAAGCTGGTTTCACAGTGCATTTACAATTTCATAAATGATCAGTTTGGGATGTTTCTTTTACTTCAGTCATAAACCTCAGACACAGTGACAAAAAATTCAGACTAAGAATTTTATTCTGTACTTTTTAAAATGTAAGAAAAAATTACATTTTTCTGTTATCATGAAAGTCATTATATCATGCAAATTTTATAATGATAAGCATTAGTAGATATGTTTCTTATATTTTATTTTTTTTCTTATATTTTAAATTTCACAAGTCTGTATCTGCTGAACACTTATTCTCAATAAATTAAATATTTTTTATTGTAACAGCACTGAAAGTCAACCAATTATCATGGCACAGCCCCAAAAATTGCAAATAAATTAATATGACACAGTTTTGAATTTTCAAAATGACATTTTGGTCATTTTCAATTGGTTACAAAATTCATTATGGTGAAATAAGGCAAGTACACATAACCTCAGAAGCTAAAAAGGGATTCAGATTCTCTCTTCACCCCACAACCCTACCTGGTATGCCCTCAATTAAGACTGAAATATTCTCAGACCTCTTAACATTTACTTATGTGCAAATTCTAGGGCTGTTACGTCTAGATCCCTGTTGGAGCATTATAGCCACAGAAGCGCTCACATTTTTAGCATTTCCATAACCTAATTTTGTCATTGATTTTCTCAAAAAGAAATTCTCTGTTTAAACAGTTTAGTTGTTTGGAGAGAAACAGAGCTCTTAGGTTGTTAAGGGTTTATTTCACCTGTGCTGTATTTTTAAAAATTATTTTGCTATCAAGAAAAAAATGTTTAAAAAACTTTAAACTTATGCAAAAGGATGGCCTAACCACACTGAGTGTTTAACATGGTTAAAAACTTTGATGATTACGGGGCCTTCCTGGTGGTGCAGTGGGTTGAGCGCTGCACTGTGAAGCATCCGCAGCCACTGCAGTGTGACTTCAGTCCCTAGCCAGGAACTGACCCACATGGCGCAGCAGACCTCTCTTGCCGCTCCCTTCAGCACTGTATTTTGGTAGATCTGCCTGTTCTGCATCCCACTGTCTCCGGTGAATCTTCTCACCTCCCGGGCCTCTGGCCTGTACCCCAGCTCTTGTATGCATAAATAAATAAATCTTAACTATGGTAAAACAGAACTAATCTAGTAATTTGTTAACTGTAGGGATTATAAACTGAACCATTATTTCTTTATAGTACATTTTCAATAATACTTCCCTAGAAAGCTAGTAATTGAGTACTTTCAATGCTGCTATAATACGAAGTATTTAACTTATTGGGTATAAAGGATACCCAAGTGTTCAGGAGATAAAATATAGCAGATTCATTTTCTATTAGTACTCAGAATCCAAAGTAGCAACTTCTCTAATTGGTTTCTATGATAGAGTTAATTCTATTTAGGGATTCAGAATTATCATAATACTTGGGAAATATTATGACACATGCTTTATCATTGTCCCACATATAAAATGTGTTTTTATTGAGACTAAAGACCAACTGCTCTACAGGGAAATGAAATGCCATGGCTCAAGTTGATCTGAGGTGATCTTTATACAGTAGGTAGGAATAGATTCTCATATTACCAAGTTTTGAAGAGGACTCTCCTTATATCATCCAACATGGACCCACACACGTTATCTACCATAGTTAGAGATGAAAGATGACAGACAGAGCCCCACAGTTCTACACACCGTTTTTGCTGCTGAAGAGTAGTGTTACAGGCAGATTCTTGCTGTGCTAGTGCTCCCTGAAGTGTGGACATGATTCGTCCCTGCCTTAAGGGTTGTACATTTTCTTTACTTAGCTCCCATTCATCTCCATCCAGGGACATGGCTTCACTATGAAGAGAGAAACAAAAGTAATCTCACACCAGTATACTGAGTTACTATATTATTAGATTATTGTAAATGGACCTTGGGTTGAACATGGTGGGCTGGCACATTGTTATTCTTATTGTTATATTCCTAAGCTTCTAAACCTGTCTGTGACCTGGTTTCTAAGTGCACGGCTGTAGTATTTACTAATTGAAGTGAGAATACGGGCAGGGTGATAGTACTATAAATAAAATTTAAGGCATGAAGGGGGAAAAGTGGTATAAATTTGGCAAAGTAGACAGAAAGATAACAGCTTTAAGCCTATAACTGAGTGGATCATCTATTTGAACTTAAAATTAGCAAGGTTGGTCAGATTAACACCCTACAGTTTAACTAGTGACCTAAAACTGAAGTTTACATATGTGTGTATATATATGTGTGTGTGTGTATTATGGTGTTATGAGATATATATATAGATAGATAGATAGATATCTATATATATACATATGTCAAAGCAGAAGTAGACAAAAATAGTTACTGGTTACAATTGCCCCCTGCCCCAATTTATGTTGGAGGGGTATCCTCACAAGTATTTTTGTAAGCAACCGTATGGGAGATAAACTCTGTACTCTAAAGCCCTGTAATCACCACGAAGTAGAAGCCTACTTTTAAGACATTATCTCTGGGTTTAAAAAAGAGACAGATAGGCACTAACTTCCAAAACAGTGAAAGTTGTGTGTGACACCTCAATCTACATATGAGCTGAAAGCGCTCTTCAACAATGTAAACTAAGTGATCAATAAGGTAGGTTGTAATTTTTCACACCTTTTTAACTATATGAACCCTGTAAATTTTATAGGTCATGTCATTTACTTTTGTTATTACCATTGTCCAATATAGGATCTGACACCAGTACACACTGAATAAATGTCTGTTAAATTCATCTGAATTTCTTCTGTTGCTCTTAAAAGAGCAATAAATTATCTCAGTTGAATGAACTGAACCCTTCTTCCTCCTGTTACCTCCTGCCAGTCTTCCCTCATCTCAAATAAATGGCAATTTCATCTTTCCAATTGCTCAAGTAAAAATTTTGATGCTAACCTTGACACCCCTCTCACAAGCTCCTCCTACAACGTCCTAGTCAGTAAATCCTGTTGGTTTTACCTTCAAAGTATATCCAGAAATCAACCTCTTTATCGTTTCCACCAGTTCCAACATGGCTCAAGTCAGTTTTGGTTGCCTGGATTTTTCAATAACCTTTAAATTAGTCTCCCTAATTCCATTCTGCCTTTAGTCTTTTCAACACAGCAGCCAAAAAGATCCCACTTAAACCCCATGCCATGCCTTTCCTGTGCTCCTATGACTTTGGACTACAATCTGAGTAAAACTCAAATCCTTTACAAAGCTGCACCCTCACTATTTTCAGTTCAATTCCTTCCACTTTTCTGCCCTAGCTATTTGCCAGGTAAGCTTACCCACCCCCCCATCCCAATATTCACCCTCCAGTCCTTGTGCCTACTCCAGGTATATGCATGCTTTCTAGTCTTACCTAATGATACCTTCTTAGTGAAGACCCCTGTTCAGAACTATCGAAAATACCAAGCCCTTCTCTCCCCACTTCATTCCCCACCCCCCCATAAACCACCATCTAACTTTTAGTTTATTTATCCTGCGTATTGTCTGTCACCTTCATCCCAGCCCAGAACTTAAGTTTGGGGAGGTTTGGGATTTTTGTCTTGTTCAATGCGCCTAGCACGTGCAGGTAGTCCATAAATACTCGTCGCACGAATTTAAGAGAAGCTCCTGGCATGTCATTTATCTAGGTATTGCGGACACCTTAATGAAATCACAAACAGAATTCCAACCTAACAGAATAAATATCTGTAGAAGGAAACGCAGCAAGCATGCAGAGAAGGGCTTTTTAGATTCCAAGCATGCTACAGGCATAATAATAGCATTACCCTTTGCTGAACACTTATTTGGAGGCGGTTGACAAATACTTTGAATTCATCAGTATTTTCCATGTCAATTCGCGTCCAAGGTAAAACAGCTAGCAAATGGCTGAGCTGCGGTCGCTTCGACATTGCTAAGGGCAGACTGCAGAAGGAAACCCAAATGGTGGGCGAACCCTGACCACACGACAAATTCCAAGCTCCCAGGACCACTGGGGTCCGAGGCCTACTCGGCTTTGCAGCTGGAAGCGGCCGGAGCCTCTGGCGTCCTCCCCGCCCTAAGGTCAGCGCCCACCCGGGGTCTTCACCTCCACCCCCCGCGTCCGCTCCAGCAGGAAGGGGGCCCCGGTCCTCTCCTCGACTGCTTGGGAAGGGACCCTCGGGGCCCGCAGGCCCAGCTTCCGGCAGTCATTTGTACATACCTCAGAGCACCCCCTTCCTTCTTACTCGCCGCCATCCCGCATTCCCGCCTCAGGCCCTCGTGCTGCCGCGGCCCTTTACTCACGGCCGCACACCGTTTGGCCTTCTTTCTGCAATCTGCCCTTAGAAACGTCGAGGCGGCCGCAGACGGTGCTCCCGCACAAAGGCACGCACCAAGCTCCCTCAAAGACCAGATGCCTCCAGCCCTCGTCCCAAGCCGCCAAGTTTCAAATTTAACGGTCCCGCGCGGACGTCGTGGCTCCGCCTCCCGCGCTTGCGCCGCTCGCCCGAGGCATTCTGGGGCTTGTAGTTAACCCCGAGTTTGAGCCACCTGGTGTGGCACACGCTTCTGTGCGCCGCTCGCCCGAGGCATTCTGGGGCTTGTAGTTAACCCCGAGTTTGAGCCACCTGGTGTGGCACACGCGTCTGAGCCCGGGCCACAGGTTTAAGTGTCGTCTATTCTCTGCAGGTGCTCTCTGCATCCTGACTCTAAAGCCAGTCTATAAGTGAAGCGAGAGACATTTAAGCATCATAATTTCTTTGATTTGCCTTTTTTTTTGGGGGGGGGGGGGGGATGGGAGAATAAAGAAATAACTTTGAGTGNTTTTTTTTTGGGGGGGGGGGGGGGGGGATGGGAGAATAAAGACATAACTTTGAGTGCTTTGATCTGACTTTTCTTGGGTGACTAACCGGACTATGATCAACCCCTGCTGCTGTCTGCCCCAAGTCTGGACTCTGCAAGAGTCCAGAATTCTTAAGCATTCTGACCCAGCTCTCTCCTGCCCAACCCTTATGACTTTCCTCTTAATAAAACCCTGAAAAACCACCGAGGGCTCCAGGATTCCTCCTTTACCCATCTCCTGGGTCGTAGAAAACCTGATCTGTGCCTTCCTGGCACTACAATGTTAATAATAATTAATGTTTTGATGCACTATTTTCCACCAGTGTTCTGAATTGCTAATAAATGTTATGGGATAAGAGGGTTTGGTATCCAAACAAGTTTCTGAAATGCTGGGTTAAATGAGTATTTGCAATGCTGTGCTTTGTAAAAAAATAGATATTTGATTATCCAGTGAGAAATACATATTTGTTCTTTCTTCACTGTTCTGGACTCTCAGCAACCAAAGTACTTAAAATGTGGGCTCTCTTTGCCCCTCCCAGGTACCATCTACCTGGGAGTCTTTACTCTTTATCTTTTTTTCCCATAAAATAAACTTTTCTTTCCAAGACAAAAAAAAAAAACCCTCAAAATGTTAAGAGTTGTTGAGAGTGATAAAGGTGTCTCTTATTATGTTAATAAGGCAAATTTTGGGGAAGAACCTGAGAATGGGGCTGGTTGACAGGAATCAATCCTGTGTTGAGAGGATTGAAACTTTCCCTTCTCCCTGACCTCTGGGGAGAATATTGGATTGGAGGTTGAGTTCATTCACCAATGGCCAGTGAGTTAATCATTCGTGCCTATGTCATGAAGTCTCCAAAAAATACAGGAGGAAGGCTGATGTTAGGTGTTAGGTGTTAGGCTGATGTTAGGTGTTAGGCTGATGAAGGTGTTAGGAGAATACCTGAAGAGCACATAGAAGTTTCATGCCCTTTTCCCAGAATTTGCCCTTTGCATCGATTCCATCTGGCTGTTCCTCAATTATAATTTTTGTAATAAATAGGTGAGCTAGTTAGTAAAGAGTTTTCCTAAATTCTGTGATCCACTCTGGTTAGCTAATGGAACCTGAAGAAGGGGTTTCTTGGAATCACCAACCTATTGTTGGTGTGTCAGAGGCACAGGTAATCATAGCCTGGAGTGGAAGGTGGTTTGGGGGAGACTGAGCCCTTAACCTGTGGGCTTTGATGCTTCCTCTGGATAGGAAATGTCCAATTAGGTTGAGTTCTCTGATACCCTGCTGGTGTCAGAGAATTACATGTTGGTGTGGGGGACTCTCCACATACACCCACACTGAAATTTGGTCAAAGAACCTATGAAAAGTATCTTTATTGAAAGGCTCTCTAGAAAGAGTAAGATATTATCCAATGGCCTTAATATGACAAAATGTACCAGGAGTATCTAAGGGAGGGGGTGTATTACTTTTCCATTGCTCTTGACAAACTGCCATAAATGAGTAACTAAAAACAATATGTCTTTATTAGTGTCTAGTTCAGTAGACCAGAAGTCTGACTCAGGTTTTATTGGGTTAAACAAGGTGTGGGCAGCACTGTATCTCTGGAGCCCCTTCAGGATAATTTGTTTCTTTTTTTCCAGTTTTTTGAGGTATTCACTGGCATGCCTTAGCTTGTGACTTCCCTTTCTCCATCTTCAAAGTCAGCAACTAGCATTTCTCTGACTAACTTCTGTCCAGCCGGGAAAATGTCTGTTTTTAAGGGCTCATATGATTAAATTGGGCCCAACCATATAGTCCAGGATCACCTGAACCTTAAACACATCTGCCAAGTTCTTCGATCACTTAAGATGACGTGTTCACAAGTTTTGTGGATTAGAACATAGATATTGAGTGGGGGGGGGCATATCTCCCTACTACAGTGGGGGTGTGTGGAGTGTGAGGAGATGCATCTATAAATATGTTTGACCATAAAGAAACACATCTCTCTCATAATAGATTCTTGACTCTGTATTTTAAAAGAAAGCTCTAGGAGGAAAAAGTTCATGAAAGAGTCAATTTTAATGGCAGAATTTCAGGCACATTGGCCATTGATAGCAGTGGGGGACTGGCAAGCCTCTCAGTTTTGTTCATTTACTCTTGTATGCAAAGCTGTACCTATCTGCATCAGTGACTTTCAGAGAGATTTAGTTATCAGAAAAATCTATGATCTCTCTCTTGGTCTTGTGGACATGTATGTGTTCTTGATTGCGCAAAGGTTCGTTTCCCGCAACTTTGCCTTCATGGATTATACAAAATCCTACTTTAGCAAGCTAAACACTACAAAGCTGAAAAACCTCTGGGTCTCCAGGGAACACTTGGGTGGACTGCTTGTTTACTGTGCAACCACAAGAGGAGGGAGGGACTATTAAGGGGTAGGAGGAAGGTCAAGACAAACCGAACGGGGGTGTGTGTTGTTCGGGGCCTGAAGGAGACCACATCTGGGAAAGCAGCATCACCGTGCTGGCCTCTACCCCAGCAACAGATCAGCCAATTACAGCAGCAGCTACATCTTGAATTTACCAGTAATGAGGTGTCTTGAGCCTGAAGAACCAATAAGAAGGAGGCTTAATAATCCAAAACATCTTGTGTTACCAGGCAGGTGGAGGGTAAAAAGATTCATTAGCCCAGGGCTGGGGACTACTGGCTGCTGCCCAGTTGCATCTCACAGTGGCTTTAGCTGTCAGAGTGTCAGGGAACTCTCCAAGGAGCTGGGTTTCTCTCTCTAATTCTATGCCACTCCTTTCTGAATTGTGTTTCTGCTTTTCTGCGGAAACACCCTACCTTTCATGGGAACTCTCAAACCACTGGACGTTGTCTGACCCAGAATTTCCATACTGATATAAACGAGATCAAAATGAGGAGATAGCAGTTATCAACTTTACTGCATCTGGTAGAAAAGAATCAATAAGATCAGAAAGGACCACAAGTGAAAACAGAAGCAATGATATGGCAGGGCTGTTAAGAAATGAGGTAAGATGTGGAACTAAATAAATGATACAGCTACCAGGAAGTGCAAAATTAGGTTGTTTTGCCCTGGCATTATCCTGACCAGAGTTTGTCCTCCAGGGAGGTCTTGGAGGATCTAGAGAGTTCTCCATGATTCATCATAATGCTCAGTTTACACATGAGGTAATCCAAACTCAAAAAAGTAAAGTGGCAATGAGAGATACTGTTAGGGGGAAGGGTAGTCCTGAATGGATTGCACAGATAGGTTTATGGACTCCAACCCCGACACCAGACCATGAGTGTTCCAGAACCACAAATCCGATGTGATTATGGAAGAGTGGATCACTGGCTATAAAACCAGAGAGGTGAGCCTTGGGCTCTCTCTTCCTTTGGAGCCATCTCACTTGACTTGGAGTCAGCTCTCAATGCGCCATTGCTCAGAAGATCTGGTAGGATATTTACGGATTTGTATCCCTCTCTTTCCCTTGGTATTATTACTATTTTATTCCCCATCTCGTGTAAAATAAAAACCCTTTAATAACTTTTGTCACGTGAACCTGAAGTTGGGATTTATTATAAAAGTCTTCTGAGTGCACGGGTGAGGACCCAGTGAGGGGAAACCCATTTTATATCAGGGTTGCCCTGTAACAATACCCACTGAGGGAGAATGGAGCAGGACCTGAATGCTATCATCATCCAGTCCCGTGCTCTGGGTGCCACAAGCCTCGGCTCAACATTAAAGATTTCAGCTAGTTCTAATATTTAATAAACTTCAGGTTCTGTGTGCCACATTCTTGGTGAGGAAGAATTCAGGGTCTCCCAGGATCAAGTCTAGCGGGATCCTTCACTTATTTCAACTTATTAGGTATGTTCCTAACAAGGACAGGTGGGATCCTCAGCAGGGAATTCTGTTTGCTTTTGCAGAAGAGGATTGGTGGAAGTAGGAGGGTTGCTTGGGAACTTGGGAAGAAATGGATATCCTTGATATCCTTCGAGGAGAATGTCTCTTTGTTAGCATGGCCCCACAGACTCCCAGCCCTGTGGAAAGAGGACCTGTAGGCAGAGACTGTAGGAATTGCTTCTGTGGGATACTGACCGCCAGCTGCACCGCCTTCAAACCCAAGTGCCAAGGGCACAACCCAGCTCCAATATCTCAAGCGCATGCTATTCTGAGTGTACTGGGAGTCCACTCTGGGGCCCAAACATCAGCACCCTCCCAGAAGGCTCCCCTGACCTCAGAGACAGAGATCATCAACCAGGAATCGGAGCAGGAAAGGAAGAGCATTGCAGATGCTGAGTGGTAACTGCAGAGAATGGCCTGGTTGGTAAACCCAAGAGCATTGGAAAACACCCAGAGTACCTGGGAGAGGCTTTGAAAGGGGACTGATTCAGGATTGCATATGTACAAATCATGCTATGCCCAAGAGTAACCAGAGGCAACACAAAGGAATACTTTCTTCCTGCTTTGTCCACTGAGAGTGTTAGGGGGAAAAGATGTCCAGAATGAACTCTACAAATAGGTTTTATGGACTCTAGACCAAAAATATCCAAGACGCCAAGAACGACAAATCCCATAATGTCATCATCACCGAGGGCAGGATCGCTGGGGCCTGAGGGTGGGGTTAAGCAGCCAGGTTTGCTATATCCAGACATGTGCGCCTTGGGGCTCTGTGCACTGTTCTCAGTGCACTGTTGGGTTCCAGCTCAGTGGAACTGGTAGGACGCATTCACAGATTTAGCTCCCTTATCTCCCTCTTCTCCCTGAGTTATTCATTTCTGCATTCTTCCTTCTTTCGTAAATCAACCCTTTATTAATCTTTTGTGTGTGGGCCTGCAGTTGAGTCTTATTGTAAGTGTCTTTTATATGCAGAGATGAGGACCCACCTTAGTCAACCCATTTTTTATCAGGGTTGCCCTGGAACAAGAGGAGGCACCTTTGAATGTTCACCTGCCCAGAGGGTTCTCTTTTTTCTGATTCACACAAAACACTGTGTGCAGTGGTGGTGCTGGGTCTGGAGGGCCTGTGGAAGAGTCAGTGGAATTTTCTGTACTCAGTGTGTGGCTTCATAGTGGTCAAGCCTGAGGAAACAAGTAACCCACTGGTCTATCCTTATTCAAAGAGGAGGCGATTCCATGATAGGTGAGCCCAGCAGGACAGTTCTTAGCAGATGTGAAGTTGACGGGAGGGTGGAGTATCTGGGAGTGATATGTCCAGGCCTCATCCCTTCCCACCCCCCACTCCCTAGATGTTGCCTCCTGGGACCTGGTGCAGGCTGTGGAAAGTTTGCTTCAGGCATTCTGAGGGGCCCAGCTGTGGGAGGCTTTCCTGCAGATCTAGGCTCTGCATCCTTTTCCAAGAAACAGCCAGAGGTCGGAGGCCCCCAGGCTGGGAGAGAGTGAGATGATTGGAAATAATGTGTGGGAACCAAGCAGGGAGATGTTTGGATTGCACAGCAAGAAGCTGAGCGAGCCTAGATGTGAGATAATTCAGAGACGAATAAGTGAAATGACAACCATCTGACCTCTGTTTCCACCTCTTCCCTAAAGGCTGTCCTTGCTTCGCCTGGAGGCATGTCAAGGGTTGACCAACATGCCTCCTTTCTTAAAACAATTCTGAGGCCAGGGCCTCCCTGGTGGCACAATGGTTTAAGCAATGTACTATGAAGCCTCCACAGTCACTGCAGCATGAGTTCCATCCCCAGCCAGGGAGGGGACACACATGGCGCAGCAGACCTCTCCTGTCTCACCTGCTGCTCCCCTCAGCAGTGTATTTCAGTAAGTGCACCTGTTCTGTTCCCCACTCTGTCTCAGGTGACTCCTCTCACCCCCACACCTCTGGCCTGTACTCCAGTGCTTGTATGCATAAATAAATAAATATTTTTAAAAAAACAAAACAATTGTGGGGCTGAGGGTCAGTTAGAGCCTAAACTGGGGCTCTCTTCTAGATCAATGCTAGAGGCGCACCTCCCATTTCAGAATCATAGTCTCCTGGGCTTGACCAGGACAGCAGTGAGAACCCCAAGCTCTTGAGCTAAGACAGAACCACTCAAGCTTCCCTTCTTCTCCTGGAGGTCTCAATACCTTCCATCCAATGCAGACTCCCAAACTGAAGCAGAGAAAGAACGCAGAAACAGGCAGAGTTAGAAAAATATCATCTTCTTATAGCAAAGATAGAAATATTTCAATTTGATCCTGTTTCTGAGGCATTGGAGAATGTGCGGTCGGTCGTTGTGAGAGAAGAGGCAGGATGTTTGCCAGCTGTAGTCCCTCTGTTTTCATCAGGGGAGCTGTGGGATAAGAGAGGCTGACTTCTGTCAGCCGGATGGTGTGTGCTGGGACAGACGGCCCTGGGATGTGGATCACCTACGGCTACTGCTTCGTGGAAGACTCCCTCACACAGACATATCTGAGAGAGGCCATCCCTCCCCTCCGTGGGCTGTAGTTCCCTCTTCAACTGCAGACGAAGGGATTGGGCTCGCTGGCTCCTCCAGTAGCTCTGAGCTGTATGATTCCCTTGCCAGAGAATAACACCCATGAGGCAAAGTGTGGCAGTTCCCGCTCTTCTTAGAATGCCCAAGACCTGGCCAGTGTCCAAAAGCACAGTCAGATGACTGACAGGCTGATAGAACCACTCACTCACTCACTCACTCACTGCTAGAGATGAACAGAAGAGGATAGCTACACGACCTTGTTAGGTCAAGCGCTCTAGGAGGTCCTTCATACATTTAACAAACATTGAATATTTTTAAAATTTATTTATTTATGCATACAAGAGCTGGGGTACAGGCCAGAGTCGTGGGAGGTGAGAGGATTCACCAGACAGAGTGGGGAGCAGAACAGACAGATCTACTGAAATACACTGCTGAGGAGAATACTGGGCGAGGCAGGAGAGGTCTGCCTCTCCATGTGGGTCCCCTCCGTGGCCAGTGATCGAACTCTCGCTGCTGTGCTGTGGATGCTTCACAGAGTGGCGCTCAACCCGCTGCGCCACCAGGGAGGGCCCCAAACATTGAATATTTTATGTAAGGTGCTGTACCAGATAACAGGGAAGTAAATAGAAAAAAGGCACAAGTTCTGAGTTCAAGAAAATTAATCTGTAAGAACAGTAGCTTATGAGCTGAACCCCAGCGTGTGTCTGGAGTTAGAGAAACTCAGAGAGGATGCAGCCTCTTGATCCCCTGAGCCTGGGGAGGGGAAGAAGGGGGAGGTGAGCAAGAGCTTCCAAGGAGGGTCTTGGATGACTAGGAGTTAGGCAGATCCTTGAATAGCATTGATGAGAAGAAAACAATCCCAGTCAAACTGAGCAAAATGACTTAAGACCTGGTCTTGTCAGCCACTGTTTCACTTAAAGTTGCAGTTTCTAAGACCCTGTCGTAGGGTTAAGGAAGGACTTGCAGCGGGACACGAAGGGCTCTCCATGCAGAAACAGCATCTCTAACACAGGAAGCTAAGAGAGTGAGTGCACAGGCGCGGGGGAGGGGGTGGCTAGGAACTGAGACGGTCAGAATGGTAGGAGCTTAGGGGGGTTGTGGGGATCTAGCCAGCGATGCCCCTGACTTACTGCACCTGGCAAGGTAGGAGGACACACCCAGTCCCTCTGCTCCCAGTCTAGGGCGGGGAAATGGCTGCAGTCTGGAAATTGGATCTCTTCCCACTGAGCTCTCAAGTGTTTTTGTTGCTGTTCTTTTATACATAGAAGAACTACTGTGTAGGCCAGAGATGGGTGGCGGTGCGGGGAAGGCAGTGAGAAGACTCACCAGAGACAGAATGGGGTGCAGAACATGTGGATCTACTGAAATACACTGTTAAGTGGAGCATGGGTAAGACAGCAGAGGTTCACTGTGCCATTTGTTGGGTCAGCTTCCCAGACAGAATTGACACCAGGTTGCTTAACTCCTGCGCCACCAGGGAGACCCTGCACTCTCAAATTTCCTAGCTACAGAAACCACTTGTTTCTTCTAGCTCTGGGAAGGCCCCGAAGATCCCTCTCTCTCTGTTCCAGGTAAGAAGGGAGCAGGGCAGGGCACTGAATGGGCACCTTGCCCAGCTGGATGCATTCTAGACAGCTCTCAGATGCCAAACTGTTTCGTTTATTTGCTTTATCCTGAGTAGGCCATGGAGGATGCCAGTGCCAAGGGCTGCTGCCCTAGCTGGTCTGACTGGTTAGGCTGCAGCCCCTCTCTCTCCCAGAGAGCTCCTGTGTTTCCTCTACTCCTGTCCTTGCTGCCCACAGCTTGAGATGTTCTCAGTCTGGGGTGAGCCAACCAAGAAGGCCTGACTCCTTTGTGCTCATCCCCAACACCTTATCCCTCCCCACTGGAGGGTGTGATGAAGCACACTGAGATGTTTCAAACTCTGCATTTTCTTTGCCTCCTGGCCCCATCTACAGACTGAGGCCCCCCGTTGATAGGCAAACTATCCACGCTGGTAGGACTGCTCCTCTTCAGGGATTTGCACACTGAGGTGGTTCTGCTCTCCAGAAGGCATCTGGAAAGTGAGGGTGTTTCTTTCTGTCTTGAGAATTAGGGAGCACTGTGGGCCTTTAACAAACATGGGGCAAGGATGTCCCATAAAGAGGGAGACACTCAGACACTCTGTCCCCAGTGGCAGTGACCTCCTCTGTGAGAACCCCTGCAACTGGGCCCGCTTGATTTACAGCAGAGCTGCTTGAACTTCACTGTGCACCTGAGCTACCTGGGGACCTTATTAAAATGCAGATCCTAATTCAGAGAGGCTGGGGTGGGCCCTAAGACTGTATTTGTAATGAGCCTCCAGGTGTTCAGGCCACTGGTTCAGGACCACATTCTGTGGCAAGGTTCTACAAATGTGCGCAGCTCAGAATTACTTCTAAGGAGGGCTGTGTATTTTGGGACAGTTTGTAAGCAGAATTTATTGTCTTGGATATTGTCAAATATTTGCTTAGATGGATGGTTTTCAACTGGGGGTGATTCTGCCTCCTTCCAGGAGACTTTTTAAGCTGTTGCAACTAGAAAGTGGGGGCTGGGGTGCTACCTGGCCAGGTAAACGGTTAAATTGTACAACCCCCCAACACACACACACACAGAGCAAAGAATTATCCAGCTCAAATGTCAGTATTGCCGACGTTGAGAGACCGTGGCTTAGATAAAAGTTTTATAAGATACAAAATATATCTGTGGGCTATCTGGCTTCACGGCAGGTTGGAGACTCCAGCCACGATGCTGTGAACACATGTCATCGAGGTTCCGAGCAAGAGAGGCTATTAGAACTCAGAAGCTCTGGGTCATGGTCCCAGTGAATACACAGACTCTGGCAGTGGGTGTGCTAAATCATAAGCCTGAGACTATCAAATGAAAAAAAAGATGGGAGGGGTGGGCAGGACAGGATGGAGGAGGAGTCCATAGGTAGAGGTGGTTCTGGTCCATGTTTTCGTTCTTGTGTTTGGTGTTCATGGGTGTGTTTGAAATGATTTTGAAGTAAATAAAACTGATAAATAAACACAATATCTAAAAATAAAAACAGTATTATTTAGTTAAAAAACTAAATAAACACGAAGATGGGCCAGGCCTGCATCAATGAAGAGAAAGTGCTATAGACCAGAGATTGTGACTAATCCAATGTACCTGGGTTTTAGAAAAAGTGAATTACCCAGAAAGAGTGACTAATAATAAAGTGTTACCATTGTACTTATGGCAAAAATATCTGTGAGGGGGAGAGAATGTGACAGGTTATGCAAAAAGACAAAAGTAGGCATCTTGGGAAGAATGCCACTTGCCTCGGATGTGACTGTCCCCTTGGGTGCCAGAGGGGAGGGCGGCTCTGGAAGGCGTGGGAGACAGGCATTTCCCTCTTGTATTCAGGTTCAGCCAAACAAGGACCTTGGGGACCATCCCACGGGGGTACCACAGTGGAAGGCCAATGGCTACAGGTCACACCCTGATCACCTGCTGCCCAGAGGGGCCAGCCCTCCCACAGCATGATTTTGACCCTTGTCCCATTGCCCCTCTGTGTGCCACAGCCTATTTCCTGTGCTATTCTGCCAGACAGACATTGGCAGTTGATGCTCTTTGGCAACTTCCTGTGTCCCCACAATTCCCCACTGCCTTCATCTTCCCCGTGTTCCAGTTACACAGGTTCCTTGTACCTTCTTTTTAAAAAAAGAAGAAAAGAAAGATTTTATTTATTCGTGTATACAAGAGCTGAGGTAAAAGCCAGAGTTGTGGGCGGTGAGAGGATTCACCAGAGACAGAGTGGGGAACAGAACAGGCAGATCGACTGAAACACACTGCTGAGGGGAGCAGCGGGTGAGGAAGGAGAGGTCTGCTGCGCTGTGTGGGTCCCCTCCCTGGCCAGGGATGGAACTCACGCTGCAGTGGCTGCAGCACCCCACAGTGCGGTGCTCAACCCCTTGAGCCACCAGGGAGGCCCTCCTTGCCCCCTCTTGATCTCGCATGGAACCTCAACTAGCCCCAGAGTGCCTGTGCCTCACTCAGGCACAAAGACTGTCTCTCCCACCTATATCAAAACTTACATCTCCTGTGTCCCCCCCAAGACACTTCTGAAGCCAGCTAAATATAAACTCCACAGGGAATTTTAATCAGCGATGCTGACAGATTTTTTTTTATTATAACCACCTCCCACGTGGTGTATGTGCTCCTTCACAGGGATATCAGGACAGCTGATGTCTTTATCCAAAGAAATAATTTCAGAGGTGGGAGTTTCATGATCTGTGTGGATCACCACAGGGCATGCAAACAGGTCTTGCAGATCTTCTAGTGCAAGTCCATGGGCAGACGAAGAACCGAGGTTAAGACAAGTTATTTATTGCAGGTTGCACAGCATATTGGGAGCAAAGAGCATAATCCAACTCCCATTCTTTTATTCAATCAGTTAGTCAGTCAACAAACCCTTTTAGAGCATTAGCTCTTACATGCCAGGCACTAACTGGACAAGGGAGTCACAAGTAAATGAGGTTCTTGTCCCAAGTTGCCCTCCGCCCCCACTGGTGGGAGAAGACAGCCTAGTCAGAAAGAACTGCAATACCACGGGCCAGTGATTCAGCAGAAGGAGCTGAACTGTTTGGACACACGGAGGACGAGCAAATTCTGAGGCTGCTGTGCAAGACTTAGCAGAGCTGCTTTCTGGCTTCGTCTAGAGTTTCTCTCCATAACTCCCTCCATAATCTCCCCTCACCGAAGGGAGACCTAGACGCCAAGTAGTTTTTACTCCCATCTACTTTTCACTCCCCTCTCCACCTTCAACTGACTTCAGATGCTGTTCTTCACCAGCTTGTCTTGTCTGTTAACAACCACCCCGGGCCAGGCTGCACCCCCTGTCTTAGGAAATTTCACTATAGCTGTCAGTATTTCCGGCCTAATCCGCACCAACTCCCCCTGCTCTCCAGTGCTAACAGGATGATTTGTTGGGATGGCGAAGAGCCCTGCTCCAAGTCACGGATCTTGATTTTCCCGGCCTTTCAAGACAATTCTGCTTCCCTTTCTCACGCTCCCTTGCCGCTACAAGAGGCCACATCCAGCTCTGACCTGCACAGAAATCTAGAGAGGATGCGATGGAAGAGATACAGACGGCATAGCCCTTTTGCTCTTCTTCCCACCTCGGATAGATGTAATGTCTGGAGCTGGGCAGCATCTTATACCATGAGATAAAAGCAGGAGACAAAACCAAAAACCAGGGTCCTGGCAGGAAACCCAAGACAACGTGTGAGATTTAATGCAGAGATAATTCACGATGGAGATTTGGGGTTGAAGGGAACCAACAATGGCTACTTAGGGATTAGAACTGTGGGGAACGTTGACCCTAGCACGAATGGGGCCAAGGCTGGGAGTTGTTCCTGGAACCCAGTGAGAAGTATAGCGGTGGGAGGTCCTGCTCAGACACGTGGCTGACAGTCCAGAGACACAGCCACTGGCAAGCGGCGCATCACACAAAAATAAATGCACCGGTCTCTCTCTTTTTCTCTCTTCTGACCGCCTACCAGGGCCTCCCAATTGCCAAACCAACTGGAAGTCACAGGCAAGAAACGGGTTGATATGGGCCTTCCAAGACACTACTGGGAAAGAGTAGACAGTGAATCAGGTGGGGCGAGTGAAGTGACGTAGCCTCTCACCCAAGATGCTTTCTAATTTACTTCCCCTCTGTAGGGTAGTGTTATTGAAAACAAAGAGTTTGCTTTGTCACATGCCAGGGGTGGCGGAGGCAGAACTGTGTACTCCTGGTCACCCACACTGATAACGAGGGGTGTGTTAAGTCACCAGGTATCCCTTATTTGATTTGGTGCCAGGAAGTTAAATATGCAATGTTGTATGCAGTTTCAATAATAACCTTTGATGCTCATTTTCTGGGGGAAAAGCTTATCTTCCCAATTTTATTATATGCCTCTTATTCATTGATCCTTATTTGCATGATTCCATCATTTACTGTATGTTGTCTCACTATTTTTGGAAATAAGTGGAGTATAAACACTAAGTCTTTTTTTAAAGATTTATTTATTTATGCATACAAGAGCTGGGGTACAGGCCAGAGGTGTGGGGGTAAGAGGATTCACTAGAGACAGGCAGATTGATTGAAGTACACTACCAAGGGGAGCAGAGGGCAAAGCAGGAGAGGTCTGCTGCGCCATGTGGGTCACCTCCCTGGTCGGGGATCGAACTTATGCTGCAGTGGCTGCAGATGCTTCATAGTGCAGTGCTTAACCCCTTGTGTGCTCAGGGAGGCCCCTTGAACACTAAATCTTAACACATTTATATTTTTTAAGACTAGGTTTGGCTGTGGGTAACACATATTCAAAATAACCATAATTTCAACAAGATAGAGGCTCTTTCTCTCTGTGTGACTGGAGGTAGGGACAGCATGCCTGGCATGGTGGTCCTGCTCCACAAGAGCACAGGGGTTCTCGGGGTGCTTGACTGACAGCTGTAACTTGGCCCTCCTGTTCATTGTCTGCAAATGATAAGATCAGTTATCTGCCAGGAGCTAAGTAAAGGGCCCTTCTGCTAAAGAGAGGCACCAGCTGGGCCTCCCTGGTGGCACAGTGGGTTAAGCAACACACTATGAAGCAAACCGCTGCAGCACGAGTTCGATCCCTGCCCTCGGCCAGGGAGGGGACCCACATGGCACAGCAGACCTCTCCTGCCTCGCCCGCTGCTGCCCTCGGCAGTGTGTTTCAGTCAGTCTGCCTGTTCTGCTCCCCGCTCTCTCTGGTGAATCCTCTAACCTCCCTCGACTCTGACCTGTACCCCAGCTCTTGTGTGCATAAATAAATCAATCTTTAAAAAAAGGAAAAAAAAGAGAGGCACCAGCCTTGGGCCTTACCCCGTCAGCTCAAGTTCTGTGAAATCCACTAGAGTGAGGTCCTTCCTGAGGCCCAGGGCCCTTCTGGACGCCTGGTTTGTATGAAGCTTGGCTGCCATCTTGAGGAGCAGCACGAGAGCATGGAGAAAGGAAGGAGAGAGTGGAATCGACTCTAATCGACTGCTGCAGAAAGGGTACAATGTGGCTCCCTCAGGAGCAAAAGCCTAGACTGGGGCGCCTGGGAAAGGCAAGTCTGGCCTGTCATTCTTGGAATGTGACCTCCTCAGAGGCCTTGTGGCTGGCTCATGGTAGAGTGAGTCCCCAGGCGTAGGAAGGCAATCTGCCATGGTATAAGTAAATAGTTAATGAATAATGTGATGTAATTTTAATTATCACTAATTAATTACCTAGCCTTGTCACTGTGTTTTGACTTCCTGGGTTCAGATTCACCACTGCGCAGTCCTCTGCCCTCCCTGCCCATCCCAGCAGAGGGAAGTCTAGCATGATGGTGCAAAGATCCAAAGCGCAAACTCTGTCCCAAGCTCTGCTCTTACAGGTGACAGGCTCTGAGTCAGCTTTAGGGAGGGCCTGGCTGGGCTTGGTGCAGTCAGGCCCTCTCCTACTGTGGGTCAGTCCCAGAGTGCTTTCTTGTCCCTCGACTACCCTACTGGAACTACTGAGGCTGGGCTGAGCCTCCCAGCTTCCTGCAGAGGTATGAGCCTGGATCCCTGTTCTCCCTGAGCCAGATCCTGGAGGTGTGTGCAGAACCATCAGTGTGAGGCAGGGGCAGAGAAGGAAGGCCCCACTGGGACCAGCGCAGGAACCCAGCTACACCACACTCAGCCTTTGCAGTCAGACTTGGAGACAAAACCAAAACTACTCCAGAGTGATCATAGTAACTCTGGTCTGGAACAATTACAGGGATGAATGGTAAAAGGGGGCGCATGTAATACTTGCACGTGGGTAACAGATACTATATGCCATGATGCTTCTTGGCATTGGGCCTTCCTGAGTCTGGGGGTGATACTACTGGCGTCACTCCTATTGGCCTTCCATCACGCTGGGGGGGGGGTTGCAGTCTGGATTGACTTCCATTGTTTTCAGCAACCAGGTGGACTGGACTCGCTTCTGGTTCTGTTTCTTGGGACTGAATCATCTAGTCCTGCTCCCTGGACTCTGAGGATGAACCAAAAGCAGATAGATCAGCCTCCTCATCCCCACCCTCTGCAACAGGCAAGAGACATGCCTCTTGCTTTTTCAGCGTGAACTTGCACCCTGGTACTGCTGTACTACTGGTAGAACAAATGGTATCTGCTGGCCAATTAATCTCTCTCTCTCTCTCTCTCTCTCTCTCTCTCTCTCTCTCTCTCTCTCTCCCAGACACATACAGCCCCATTTTCTAACTTTACTGGTAAGTAAAACATTTTTTTCTCCATGTGTCTGCTTTTGAGTTTTGTCCCAGGTTCTTAAATATGTGAGTAAGGACTCACTAACTGGGACACTCCCCTTTTTAATTTCTGGGGTTTTCCACTACTATTTAGGATAGGGACTATGGAGGCTTTACACATTCCTCCCCAGCTCATATTCAGCTGCATTGACCAGGGAGGATAGGGTCTGGTATGTTGCCTTAGGCCTCTGTTAGGTAGATGCCAGCAAAGGAAATGAGAGACCGGTGACATGGAGAGCTGACAGGCCCCAGTGGCAGGGAACCTCAGTACAGGAGCAGTGTGCATGATACCTTACAGTGATGGGAGCTCCTCTGCCCCTCCTAGCTCCGTCCGTTAGCCACCTTCTCTTTTTGTGCCCTCCAGTTATCCTGACTGCATGGCTGAGTCCTCAGGACCGCCAGCCCTCCACTCCACATTCCGCACCAGCTGTGGCCCTCTATTAAATAGAAGGGACCATAATAAGACATCTGGTGCCTGATTTTCATTACTTCTCACACCAAGTTGCCATGTTGGGATGATACCCTTTCATTGGCCTCAAGCTCAAGCCAGAGAAGAGTGAGCATATCTCAGATCTGGCTCTCCGAGGATAGCCAATTTCCTGAGAAAGGAAAACAGAGTTGCTCTGGGGAGGCGCTATGAGAGGAAATAAGAAAGACTTCCCTTTTCCCAGGGCCCCAGTCAGCATTGGCCTCTTTTGTACCAAGACTGTGAAGAAGATGAACTGGGTCATTATCAAGAAATGCTATGTGCACCTGGGTAATGACTTCCATACCAACAAGTGTCTGTGTGCAGAGATGGCCATTATCCCCAGCAAGAATCTCTGCATAAGATGGCAGGCTCTGTCACTTATCTGTTGATGTGGATGCAGAGACCCAGTGAGAAGCAGTTCCATTAAACTGCTGGAGAAGAGAGAAAGGAGAGAATTACATGTGTGAGGTCTCATCTCTGGCTTAGGAGATCACTGAAATACATCCTGACACTAAGGAAGTGCTGAAGCTCTTGGATTTTGGCAGCCTGACCAAAGTGCAGGTCACCTAGCCTATAGTTAGGATGAATTTCAAAACACTGAGTGGAGCTGTGTGAATCTTTGTGCTGTGCTGGAATGTTTTCAAAGAGTTTGGACAATTAAAAAAATAGGAAAAAAGGGAAAAACATAGTCAAGGAAGATGTCCCCAAAAAGTGACATTGAAATAAACATGGGCCTCCCTGGCGGTGCGGAGGTTAAAGACACAGTGCTATCAAGCTATCTGCAGCCACTGCAGCATGAGTTTGATCCTGGCCAGAGAGCTGACCCAATGGCAAAACAGACCTTTCCTGTCTTACTCCTCTCAGCAGTGTGTTTCAGTAGATCTGCCTGTTCTGCTCCCCACTGTCTCCAGTGAATCCTCTCACCCCCACACCTCTGGCCTACACCCCAGTTGTTGTATGCATAAATAAATTTTGGGGGGAAAGAAAGTGACATTGGAATAAACATAAAGGTTGTACAGAAATAAGCCATGTGGAAAGCTGAGAGGAAATTTTCCAGGGATAGGGAACAGCAAATACAAAAGTCCTGTGGTCAGAGTGTGTTCAGCTATTAGACACCCAGCATATGATTTATCTTGAAGAATGTTCCTTGTGCATTGCAAAGAATATACTCTTTAAAAAAAAAAAGATTTATTTATTTATGCATACAAGAGCTGGGGTACAGGCCAGAGGTGTGGGGCATGAGAGGATTCACCAGAGACAGAGCGGGGAGCAGAACAGGCAGACTGACTGAACACACTGCTGAGGGGAGCAGCAGCCGAGGCAGGAGAGGTCTGCTGTGCCATGTGGGTCCCCTCCCTGACTGGGGGCAGGGATCGGACTTGTGCTGCAGTGGTTGTGGTTTGCTTCATAGTGTGTTGCTTAACCCACTGTGCCACCAGGGAGGCCCGCAAAGAATATACTTTTTATGGTTGTGGGTACAGTGCTCACTTAGTGTCAGTTAGATTATGTTGGTATGTCCAAATCTTCTATTGTCTTACTGAGTTTTTGTCTACTGGTTCTGCCAAATACTTAGGAATGTTAAAATCTCAACTTATAATTATGGATTCATTTGTTCCTTTAATTCTGTCAACTTTTGTTTCATATATTTTGAAGCTCTGTTATTAGGTGTGTACCCATTTAGGTTATAATTTCTTCTGATGAATTGATTCTTTTATCTTTGTAAAATGTTTCTCTTTACTTTTGGCATTACTGGCCCTGAAGTCTACTTAGTGTCATAGTAACACAGTTACATTAGCCTTCTCCTGAGTAATAGTCACATGAAAATCTCTTCTATGCTTTTACTTTCATATTCTTTATGTTAACATTTAAAGTACATCTCCAGTCAACAAACACAATTGACTGTAACTTTTCAAACTAATTTGATAAGGTTTGCCTTTCTCTTGGCAGGTTTAGTCCATTTACATTTAAAGTAATTGTCAATGAAATGTAATACATTATGTGTCATTTAATGTAATTGTCAATATCTTTGTGTTAATAGCGACTGGCTCCATAGGTTCATTGTTTCTCTTTTTATGCTTTTTACTGAACTTATTTTTTTTATTATCCCATTTTGTTGTGTATTTTGATATGCTTCTGTTTTAATTTTGGTGATTATTCTAGGAATTATGATAGTTATCAAAACTGCTATAATCTATTTTGAACCTACATTATGCCACGCCACAAATAATATAAGAAACTTACATTTCCAGTTACCCCTTTCCATCCTTTGGCTATTATTATTATCTATTTTACTTCTGTATATGTAAAAAATCCCACAATACATGGTCATTATGTTTAAACAGTCAATACCCTTAAATTAATTAAGGAAATAATCTCATTTACATGCCAACTGGGGATGCTGCCTTCCTATTTCCTCTAAACACTGCCTGACTTCTGAGAGACAGTTCAATGGATGAAGAGAGAGTAGAAATGCAAATTTTATTTTTTTAAGATCTATTTATGCATACAAGAACTGGGGTACAGGCCAGAGGTGTGGGGGGGCTGTGTGTGTGAGAGGATTCACCAGAGACAGAGTGGGGAGCAGAACAGACAGATCTAATGAAGTACACTGCTGAGGGGAGCAGTGGGCAAGGCAGGAGAGGTCTGCTGCACCATGTGGGTCAGCTCCCTGGCCGGGGATCGAACTCATGCTGGAGTGGTTGCTGATAGCTTCATAGGTGTGGTGCTTAACCAATTGTGCCACCAGGGAGGTCCCAGAAATCCAAATTTTAGAACAATCTGTCTGGCTTTTCTGGGAGCCAGGCTGGTCAGCAAAGGTAAGAGAACAAAGGGCTCTGGAGATCTGGGAAGAAAACATCATGAAACTTTAATAGTGTAATGGACCAAGAACTAAATTCCCCACGCTCCCAAATCCGTTCCTCTTCTTGCTTTCCTGAACAGTTCTTTATAAGGCTTTGTGCCGCTTGCACACTCCTAAATACCTATCCCACTGTAACTGCTGTGCAGATTCTCTTAAGAGGAGGATACAGCCTAAGGGTTACGTGCCTAGCAGGCCTCCTCTTCCCAGACTGGAGAACATTCTGCAGCCTAACTATCTTAAGGAAATCACTCAGTACTTTCAGAAGGGAAGCCACTTAGCCTTGGCCTCCTCTGGATATGGAGTGAATAAACAGGAGGACTGTTGGATCTGGATTTGGAGGGAGAATCTGGGGAAAGTTGGGAGGGGATAGAGATCAGAGAGGACACTAGACCTCTCTCAGTAGCATAGGGGCTTCTGATCCTCACTTCAGGGAGGCTCCTGAGTAGTAGCTGTTCCTGGCTTCAGCATTGTCCTGCCATGCCCTGTGGTCACGCCACCTGCTTCCACAAGACAACTTATAATATCAGGGTTGATTGCAATCACTGCTGGGTGCCCTAATTAATTCATTGTGCATGTTTGCTTATAAGTGTATGCAAATGTATGCAAACAAGCATTACATCTGTGATTATCCCAAGAAGCCTGTTGTTATTTTTGTTCATATTCCCAGACCAGGAATATGATGTTCACGTGGGTTCCAGTGGGCTGGAGGCATTTAAAGGATGGGAACTTTTCCTTTAAAAAAAAAAACCAAAAACCGCCTATTTCCCTCTACTTCCCTTTCTTCCTTCTTTTTAAAAAATCAGCCCTAGACTTTGTGAGGGAAAAGAGAAATGCTAACCCAAACCCAAAAATGAAAGCACAAAAAAGAAAAACTCAAGTCCTCATGAGAATGGGTACAGGCTGGGAGACACGACCTCCCCCGTGACAGAACAGTCACAAGGTTGTTATATTATTTCTTACAATAATAATTTTAGAGTTTAAATAAATTTTATGAGCTGCTATTTGAGATTCTAAATTATGTACTAGGAATGTAATTGGTAACTGAAAGTGGATTAAACCACAAGTTTGCTCTAGCCCCAGCTGGGGAATTATCAGAGAAATAATTAACAAGTGAATCTTACCCTCTTTTTTAATTAACATTAACTCTGAAAGACACAGACGCTAAGTAGATGGGACAGTGGTGGCTCTGGAGGGTCACAGGGGAGGCTCTGGCAGCTGACCTATGACACCCCTGCTGCTCCTTCCCTTTTCTGGGAAAGGGAAGGGAAAGTAAGAGTTCCCGAGCATCCATGTGGTTGGCACCATGCTAAGGACTTGTACGTTAGTCATCTTGTTGAATCCCCATCTTTATAAACAAAGGAAGAAATTGGCACTCGGAGACATTAAATAACTTACAAGGGGGCACAGCAGAATTTCTGCGTGTATCTGAGGATGCCAACACCACCGTTCTTTCACTACCAGCTACTTCCCTAAAAACAGTCTGTAGCGGGGGAAGCTTCTGCTTTACCAGCAAGCCTGGCTGAGGAACCCAATGGCTTTTCTCCCCAACTTCAGGCAAGGCTGGGGGTGAAAATCCACTACTTCCAGGATCTTCCCCGTGTGAGAAATCCTTCTGGACTTTGAAGTCACCAAAGATATGCGAGGTTGGGCAAATGTGTTGGTGTACAATGGACAGGTAGCATTTTAGAACAATCTGGATCAGGCTCCTGGGGTGTATGATTGGGATTGGTAAGGACGTCTTCGGTATTGTATGCATAGGTAAAGGATTTGGGTGACATGAGATCCTCTGTTTAAGAGAGACATCTCCCTGTCCTCGGAAGGAATTTAACACCAAGTGACTAAAAATGAACACTAGGCCCAAGCTTTTAGTGTCTGTTCCTTGGGATGGCAGTCCATCTAAGGGAAGGGAAAAAGATGCAGGTTTGGGAAGCTCAGGTTAGGGAAGCAGCTTTGTCTTCTTCCTTCTCTTCTTGTAAGGAAGATTTGGAGGAGGCATAAGATAAAAAGGAATATTTTAGGACTTCTTCAATAACATGCATAGTAACTATGTTAATTTTAAAGTTTGAATCTTCTTGTTAACACAAACTTCCACTTAAAGGTATTGTTTTAATGCCTCAGGTGGACCTTTGAATAATCTGGGGAGTTTTTTTAAATTCTAATTTCTGAATTTCGTTGCTACAGATTCTAATTGGTCTTGAGCAGCATGGACATCAGGACTTTTTTTTTAAGCTCACAGGGAGTTCTAACGTGCAAGGAACATTGAAAACCTCTGCCTCTCAATCACTGGGATGGCGTTGTAAAACAGTTTGTTGGACATAGTTCTCAGTAGGTCTGCCAGGGAGATCAAGAATTAGCATCCCGGGCCTCCCTGGTGGCGCAGTGGGTTAAGCAACGCACTATGAAGCAGACCACAGCAACTGCAGCACGAGTTCGATCCCTGCTGCTGGCTGGGAAGGTGACCCACATGGCACAGCAGACCTCTCCTGCCTCGGCTGCTGCTCCCCTCAGCAGTGTGTTTCAGTCAGTCTGCGTGTTCTGCTCCCCGCTCTGTCTGGTGGATCCTCTCACCTCCCGTGACTCTGGCCTGTACCCCAGCTCTTGTATGCATAAATAAATAATATCTTAAAAAAAAAAAAGAATTGGGGGCCTCCCTGGTGGCGCAGTGGGTTAAGCAACGGACTATGAAGCAAAACCACAGCCACTGCAGCACGAGTTCAATCCCTGCTGTCAGCCAGGGGGGGGACCCACATGGCGCGGCAGACCTCTCCTGCTGTGCCCGCTGCTCCCCTCAGCAGTGTACTTCGGTTGATCTGCCTGTTCTGCTCCCAGCTCTCTGTGGTGAATCCTCTCACGCCCCCCCCCCACACCTCTGGCCTGTACCCCAGTGCTTGTATGCATAAATAAATAAATCTTTAAAAAAAAAAAAAAGAATTGGGTCAGGGACTAATTGAAGCCCCTTGGACCCTACAGCTTTTATTTCCCCAAGTCACAACACCTGATATAGCTGATGCACAATGAGTATTTAATAGGGTAGCATTGATTATCTATACCTTATAGTCCTTGATTATATATTGCTTTGTATTAATGTCTTCTAATCCTTCTCCTGTGAAAATTGTATGTCCTAAAAAGACTATAAGACAGCAAATATTAGCAAAATGAATCTTGAACTTTTTTTTAAGCTCTTCAGGCAATTTTAATGTGTAGTCAACACTGAGAACTACTGCATCCAAATCAGAGACTAAAAGGGCCAGCAGTATGAAGACAGGCAGGAGACTGTCTTATACCTGATGACCTCTCTACTACTCCAGTGTGATTTGGGGCACACAGGACATGCTCAACAAAAGCTGAATGTAAAGGAAGTAGTTTCTTCCCAGAGAAGAATAAGGATTTCAGTTAAACCTATAGGAGGTATGACTCACCACCACCACCGAAGCACCAAAATAGCGCAAACGAAATAAGGTCCCCCAATGTAAGACTTAATGTTTTAAAATCGCATTTCAAAGATAATGAAACAAACTTTAAGTCCCAAAGAAATGGAATTCAGAAGTTTTTTGCCGATAGGGAATATTTGAGCAATAAACATTTAATCAAAATCTTCCTTCTGCAGACAAAAAAATTGTAAATTCCAGGAATGCTTTCCAAGGAAAACACATCCTAAATCCAATGTCACATAAAGTTTCTTTTTTCCTCCTCCTCCCCTCTGAGAGCTTTCCTCGTCCAAGGGCACAGTGAAGGTCATAGTCTGTGACCCTGTCTTGGAACTGACATAAGCTAAGAAAGTCGTATCCCTTACAGTCAATAAGAATTTCTATCAGAAGGCTTATGCAGAAGTCCGTTTTGTGAATTTAATACCCTCATTGTGGGAGGAGTCGGGATTTAAAAAATTATTCTTTTCTGAAGCATTTGGGAATTTTTAATATTTTTTTCTCCAGTTGTGAAATCCAGGATTGATCTTGATATTTAGTTTCCTCATCACAAGTTTACATAGCCTCGGATGACACACACGGGGCCATGACACTTGGAATTAGCTCCCTAACCTCATCTGATGTGGGGGAAGAGTTCGTACTCCTTGAGGTCCCCCTTCATTCTTGAGAGGTTTAGTCCATGTAGAATAGGTTTAATGAACCCGAAGCCTTAGGAGAGAAATTGAAATGGCCCTATCATTTACCTAGTTTCAAGTTACAGTCTGAAATTTTTTCAAGCAAAGTAAACCAGCATTGGTAATTTAAGGCAGGATTGGTTCTAAAAGAATGAATTGGTATTTATTCAAACTGCTAATTCAGGTGCCCTGGTCTGCCAAGGAGTATGTCAAGAGCATCTGTGAGCTGGGGACAACCACAGAGCAATCCCTAGCTCAACACAGATCTCTTTCTGGGTGAAGACAGTGGCAACTCTACTCACAGAACCATTAAAATGTTACTTAGGCTCAAGCAAGCGACTGTCAAATAGGGATGAGAAGTCTAAAAGAAGCAGGCACTCCACGCAAGATGACTTCCACTAAAACGTCGAGTATCTTATGAACTGATAAAAGACTACTTATTGCTATGGCTCAAGGTGAAGTCAGAGAGAGATGGCTGACGCAAGAGGAAACTAAGGTAGGAAGTGAGATTAAGAAGATAAAGAGAGTTGGGGCTTCCCTGGTGGCTCAAGGGGTTAAGTCTCAGCACTATGAAACTATCCACAGCCACTGCAGCACGAGTTCGGTCCCCAGCCATGGAGCTAACTCACATGGCACAGCAGACCTCTCCTGTCTCAGCTGTTATCCCCCTCAGCAGAGCACTTCAGTAGATCCACCTGTTCTGCTCCCCACTCTGTTTCTAGTGAATCCTCTCACCCTCTGCACCTCTGGCCTACATCCAAGTTCTCGTATGCATAAATAAATAAATCAACCTTATATCACCTAAAGCAAAGATAGTGAAAGAGAAGATAAACAAGTGGGACTACATCAAATTAAAGAGCTTCTGTACAGAAAAAGAGACATTATCCAATACAAAGAAACACCCCACTGACTGGAAAAATTTTTTTACACTCCATACAACTGATAAGGGACTGATCACAAAGATCTACAAAGAACTCACATGACTCAACAAAAACAAAGTAAACAATCCAGTCAAAAAGTGGCAGAAGAACTCAAAAGACACTTCTCCAAAGAGGAAGTGCAAATGGCCAGCAGACGTATGAAGAAATGTTCAACATCCCTCATAATCAGGGAAATGCAAATTA
This sequence comes from Galemys pyrenaicus, assembly GCA_019455555.1. NCBI lineage: Eukaryota > Metazoa > Chordata > Mammalia > Eulipotyphla > Talpidae > Galemys > Galemys pyrenaicus. Next base: position 8,386,173 of record JAGFMF010011739.1, on the reverse strand, counting down.
AAACCACAATGAGATACCACCTTACACCAGTGAGAATGGCACATATTAAAAAAACTAGCAACAATAAATGTTGGCAGGATGTGGTGAAAAAGGAACTCTCCTACACTGCTGGTGGGAATGCACATTGGTCCAAGCTCTATGGAAGGCTGTATGGAGGTTCCTCAGTCTACTAAAAATGGAATTACCATATGACCCAGTAATCCCACTCCTAGGGATTTACCCAAAGTACACAAAAACATTAACTCAAAAGAATACATGCACCCGTATGTTTATTACAGCATTATTTATAATTGGTAAGACTTGGAATCAACCCGAATGTCCAACAATAGATGACTGGATCAAGAAAATGTGGTATATATACACAATCAAAAAAGATAAAATAGAGACATTCATAGAAACATGGATGGAGCTTGAAGGGATTATGCTCAGTGAAATAAGCCTGAAGGAAAAAGGAAAATACTGGATGGTCTCACTCATAGGAGGCATATAGGTGAATAAGAGAAGAAAAATAACAATAAAATCAACAATGACAACAAAACCACAACTAAACAAAACAAGAATGAACAGACAACTACAATCAGAGACATTAGGGAGGGAAGAAGAGGGGTTTGGGAGCAGGGCAGGGATGGAACGAGCACAAGGGACTGTGATGATGGTGCACGGGTGAATTGGTGGTGGAAACGTAAGGGAACTACACCAAGAAAAGCAAGCAAACAGTGTAGAAAAATAGATTCATTAATTTTAAAAAAAAGTCAGAAAAAATCTTAAAAAAAGAAGAAGAAGATAAAGAGCACTGTTTGAGGGACAGGGGGAAGGAAGCTAGCAGAGAGGATGGCAAGTCCAGGATGGGCAGGAGAACAAGTACCAGGACCAGGATCTAGCCTCAGTTCCTGAAGATTCCAGAGCAATGGAAGGAGGGAAGCAAAGCCCAGTGCAGTGCGTCTGCCGATCTAGTGGACTTGATGCATCACGCTGGAGACACCTGGCTGTGTTGCCTGGCTCTTCAACGCCTTCCTCCCACCAGTGACCTGACAGCCAGGCCCGGCCCAGACACGCGGACGCCCATCCTTGAAAGGCAGTTCCAGGTAACGAGGGCTGCCTGGGATTTGTCTCTTGCATCCAAGAGGACTTTTTCTACTGGCACACAGGACCTCTGATTGCTCTGTGGCTGGGAAAGCCCCTTGAGCCTGACCTCTCACCCTGGCAGGCAGTGCTCAGGCAAAGGATGGGAGGGGCCCCTGTTGCTCCCATACAAATCCCATCCAAGTGACAGACCACAGCCCCTTGTCCAGTCATGCATGTCAGCCTAAAACCACAGGGCCAGGGCAGGGGTGGAAGATCAGGCGGTGTGCTCAGTTCAGGCAAGGATAGAAGTAGGAACTGAAAATACACCCCCAGAGCTGATGCTCAGCCACTGGGCCGCTTCCTGCGGGTGATGCAATAGCTTCTGCCGCAGGTGGTGGTGGTGGGAGTGTCTGCTGCTGAGAAAGGCTGGAATTCACCTCACCAGGCTGCCTCGGGCTTGGCCTTCCTCTTCTGGGGGCAGGGGGGCCATGTGTTATGAATGGGGAAGGGACGTGAATTCTGTTCACAGGGAGGGACTGGGTGTGCCTTTGAGGCAGCCGACCCAGAGCCCTGGCTTTCATGTCACAGACGAGGCCTCAAATCACAGTTCTGTTGCCATTTACCTGTCTTTGGAAAGATGACCTGCGTTTCCTTGTGTGTAAAATGGCACCGGTGGAGACAGCTGTCTCTTGGGGGTGTTTAGGATTAGATGAAATGCCTTCTGAAACAGATAAAAATCGGATGGTCTCATTTATATGGAGAATATAGAAAGCCAAACAGAAGGTAAGGAAAAGTCAAAGCTAGCAGTTGACCGTAAAACTGAAGCATACAGCAAAGGAGAGGGTGGGAAGGGTGCAAAAACAGGGGAGGGGGGCTCCCTTGTGGCACAAGGGATTAAGGCGAAGCACTATGAAGCTATACACAGCCACTGCAGTAGGAGTTTGATCCCTGGCCAGGGAGCTGACCCACATGGTGCAGCAGACCTCTCCTGTCTCACCTGCTGCTCCCCTCAGCAGTGTATTTCAGTCCATCTGCCTGTTCTGCTCCCCACTCTGTCTCTGTTGAATCCTCTCATGCCCCCACACCTCTGGCCTGTACCCCAGTTCTTGTACGCATAAATAAATAAATCTTAAAAAACAAAACAACAGGGGAGGGATGAACACAAGGGCATGTGCTGATAGTTCATAAGGGATGTGGTGGTGGGAGAACTATGGGGACTACAATGATGTAAGAAAATTTTAAAAATAATAATAAATAAAATGTCTTCTGTCACCTGACTAGCATTTGGTAGTACTCTATATGTGGGAGTTGTTTTGATTATGTATAAGGACCTCGGGCAGGATTGGGGTAAGAGTCTGGTATTGCCCCAGCCCTGATCTCTGGCAAAGCATCCTGTTTACCCAAGTCACGCCAGCTTTGGACTGGCATGGACATAAATGTCCATGGGGCAAGGGGCGAGGACATAAATGTGAGAGTTGGAAGGTCATCTGTTGATGGCAGAACTGGGAACTGGGCATCTAACCTAGAGCTCTTTCTCCTTGACCTAATGGCAGGTGGGCTTTGAGACAGAGAAAAAGTGAGGCATCAGATATTTCCAGGATGCCTCTGTTGGAGGAAAGGCAAGACCACTTCAAGGGATGCTCAGACTCCCTAAGAGTCATTTTCCCTTAGCTCGCCTAGTTGCAGCTCTTCCTGCCATACCCTTATTTTTGAGCTTGTGTACAGGTGTGCATATAAAGGTTCCTGTTTGGGAAAAAGGGGTGTGGACATGCTCAAGGACACAGTCACCCCTTGATTGTATCTGCACCTCCAGGCCTTGGCATGGAGCCTAGCACATGGCAGTTCTCGGTGACTGTTGGATGAACTCACACCTGGGTGACTGAGCCCATTCCTCACTGCCAGAGAGAGAGTGAGTGCCCCTCTTCCACCCCAGGAAGTGGGGACTGAGGAGGTGGCTGGAAAACAGCAGATCCAATTCCTCTTCTCAGCACCAGATTCAGAATCTGGGAGGCTTCTGGCCTGGAAGGAGCCCGTCCCCAGCTCTTCAGGGTGGCAGGTTTCTTTGACAGCAATTGTTTTCTGGCCCCTGCTGGAAATGGCTGAGATTTCTAGGCCAATCCCAAGGAAAAGTACGTACTGATATACGGATGTACTTTTGCCTAGCAAAGAGCTACATCCTGGGCAAAGTAAAACAAAAGGAAGCGTATTTTGATTGGATATTTCATTCCTTGGAAGGATAAAGTCAACTTTTTTTCTCCATGGGCTGGGCATGCTGAGCCCATGGTTGGGTAGAAGGTGAGGAAGCGGAGAGCTGAGGACACTGCCCCGAGGGCAAGCTTGCAGTTGTTTTTTCTAAAACATTTATTTTTGTTTATATATACATACAAGAACTGGGGTGTAGACCAGAGGTGCAGGAGGTGAGAGGATTTACCAGAGACAGAGTGGGGAGCAGAACAGGCCGACAGACTGAAGTACACTGCTGAGGGCATCAGCAGGCAGAGCAGGAGAGGTCTGCTGCGCCATGTGGGTCCCCTCCCCAGCCAGTGGCAGGGATCGAACTCGTGCTGCAGTGGCTACAGTTTGCTTCATAGTGCACTGCTTAACCCACTGCGCCACCAGGAAGGGCCCTGACCTTCTCTTTTAGCCTGATAGCCTCCATCTCTGAATCAAATCCAGATTTCTGAATTCCCAAACGCTTTCTCTTTAATACCTATATCTTCTACCTGAATCCCGCTGAACCAGTGACAGGCAAGCAGTAAGCTCACTGACTGGGAAATCAAGTCTCTCCACTTGCTTGCCTAATTAGCAGAGCCCAATCAGTCTGCTCTGGTATAGTCTCTCTTTCTCTCTCTCTCTCTCTCTCTCTCTCTCTCTCTCACACACACACACACACATGCACACGCACACACACCACACTCACATCTATGCAACACAGAAGAGACAGGCTATTCCTTTATAGACAAATGGAATGATGCATGAAGAGACAAATTCACTGTTAGAGCAAATTCAACGAGGGAAGGACCCTAAGCCTTCCGGCATCCTGGTCTTTCTTACATACATGGTCCCTCTGGCAGGGAGTTAAGAGGCGGTGGGAGGCGGGGGAGGGTGTCAAGCACCATAGGCTCCTCCACCTCACCCATAAATCAGTTTCCAATCTAACCCTTTCTTGGAGGTTGAGTTACAAACCTCAGTAACCCCAGGGCAGCCTGCCTGGTAATTCCTATTATTCAGCTGTCAGCTGGTTTTTAAAAAACCTCCCTTCCCAGTGATCCAGTTACCAGAGTTTCAGAGCCCATTCCTTGTCTCACAGAGAAACCCTATAGCCAGGTGAAACAATGGAGAGGGCTCCTGCCTGCTTTCTGCAGGAGCTGGGTTTTCTCTTCTGCTGAAAGCAGCCTCTGCTTAACTCTTTGCATCCCTCTCAGATCGTCAGGGAAGGTCTGCCTCGCTCTTATGCTTCCAGGTGACGCCTTTCTCTGGGGACCCCACTTCTAGAGCTAGCATCCGTCAGCAGAGGAGAAAACAAATTGGAGCAAGGGTAAAAAGAGAAAGAAAGCACATTTTCCAAAATAAAAGTTGCAGTGGCTGCAATGTGCATCTGCTCTGAACCCAGTCAGAAGTTCAGGGTTCATCTGTTACAGATGCTGCCATTGGTCAGGGGGGTTAGGGGTCTCCAGCTCAACTCCTGACACTGCAGAGACTGCCCCCTCCCCCCTGCCCTGGAACAGGAAAAAGGGCCCAGAGGGAGGGGTCTGCTTTGACAGTGATGAGAGGTAGGCAATGAGGCTCCTGACCTCCCTGACCCCTTTATCCCTGACAGTCTTTTCTGGCCCCACCAGCTGAGAATGCTGGATTCCTGCAGCTTGACCTTAGGAGCTGAGAGCACAGGAGGCCAAGTCACCGAGAGTCCTGCAGAACCAGCCTGCAGGAGCAGACAGAAAAGCTGGGAGAGAGATCCTAGAAGAAACTCACTAGAGGGTGTGACTCTGCCCCCATTTTGCAAATGGAGCATCTGCCCATACTCTCTAAGACGATTCTCTTTGTACCCCATCCCCATTTCTCAAGGCTGATTTTTAAAATAGGGTCACAGACCCCTTTGGGAAACTGTTTTAAGTTATATATCCCCTGAATGTTTGCAGGAACCCACAAACACAATTTAGCCAGACATGGTGAGCCTGGTAAGTACATGGGTCCCAGGTAAAAGCCCTGCTCTATCAGCTTCTTGTGTGGTGGACCCAATTCCACTTGTAGAGCTGTGATGAATCAGACAGTTTTGGCAGGTTGAATGGGTCAGAAAAATTGAGATGATCCCTGCACTCTTGGGCCTGTACTGCCCCAGAGGCCAGATTTAGAGCTGCTTTGTTCTTTAGTTCCACTCTGGACCCAAAGAAATGCCCCTGGGCACCACTGGCCAGCCTGAGACATTGGCCCAGGAGGAAAGCCATTGAGAAGGATGGAAGCAAAGAGGAAAGAGAGGTCTGTGCATGGTGATCAGTGGAGGGCTCCCCAACACCGGTCACAGAGACTGGGCTTGGTCTTCTCATGGCATGAGTGCAAGGTCACCATGACCAGCTCTGCCACTCCTTCTTGGCCAAGCCTTCTGGTAATACAACGTAGCTCCTTTTGGCTTCAGCACTTCTTTTTGGACCTCTGTCAGCTTCTATGGGGGTGGGGGAAAGACTGGGTTGCTAGCTAAGACTGACTCTCCCCTCTTTCCTTTTTTCCTCTTCTCCCTTCTTTGGAGACAGTGCTTTTACTATGCTAGCAATCACAGCCCTCAATAGCCTGGTTTGCTGTCGTTCAGATGGAACTAGGGGAAGAATGTATAGGGGAAAAATCCAAGGAGACTGCTCCCAGCCCCACTTAGTGTAAATCTAGCTGAGTTCCCTCCTGAGTAGATTGATGTCAGAGCACAACCAATCCCCACTGCCCCTGGTAGGTCAGCTCCCATTGTTGCTAACTTAATCTGTTGTAGGGACTGACTCCTTTTCACTGGTTTCTTAGTTTACTGTTCCTAAAACTCAGACTTGCTCAGGTATCTCCTATTCTATAAAATCTTTGCTGATTCTGGGACCTCCCTGGTGGCGCAAGGGGTTAAGCAGTGCACTATGAAGCCTCCACAGTCACTGCAGCATGAGTTCTATCCCCAGCCAGGGAGGGGACCCACATGGTGCAGCAGACCTCTCCTGCCTTGCTCACTGCTCCTCTCAGCAGTGTATTTCAGTAAGTGCACCTGTTCTGTTCCCCACTCTATCTCAGGTGACTCCTCTCACCCCCCACATCTCTGGCCTGTACCCCAGTTCTCGTATGCATAAATAAATAAATCTTTAAAAGAAATCTTTGCTGACTCCCCTTTGCCTAAATAAAATAAAATATAGATTTCACTGCCTGACATTTGAATCAGAGTTATCTCTGCAATCTCACTTGAAGAAATCTGTCCATGCCCACCCTTCCTAAATCCCAGTGCGCACTCAATGATCCCATTCTCCAGTCTGCCCCTGCTCCCAGGACAGGTTCTCCAGTTCAACATTTTATTCTGCTGACTGGTTTTCCCCAGTTGAAAAACTCTCCCATTCTTCAAAACTAACTCAAAAGTTATCTCCTTGAAGAATTCCCCGGTCTTTGCATTCTGAATGTTTCTGCTTCTCCAAGCTAATCATTATCCCTGTAGACAACATATTCTATGCTGCTTTCCATTATTTTCAGATCCATTTCTCTCCAAGTAGACTGTAAACTCCCTGAGGGCAGGCAACAGGTTTATGGCACCTAGCCCAGTACCTAGCACCGTATTTGTAGGTGCACAAGAAATATCTATGAAATAGCCCACGCCCTTTCTAATAGGAGGCCATTGCAGAACATGGTGCACCATGTCTGGATGCTGCCATAAACAGGATGTGAAAACTGCTCAAGCAGCCCATGCATTTAGGGGGGAAATATATATTTAATATAGTAATTATCTATTTAATTATATTAATTATTTTATTAAATATATTTAATTAATGTAATAAATATATATTTATATATATATATAGCTCCCCTCCTCACTTATTTTCTAAGTGTTTATGCCCAGTTAAGGAGACGTTTGGATGTGTTTGATCTGCATGTCATACCTGGCACACGTGTTCTCTTGCCTCCTATGGCTTTGGGGCTGGAGTTTTCTTTGAACCGCCCGGCAGGCGCGCGGATGGAGTTGGGGTGTTCTCCACCAGGACGGGATCCACTGGTACCTTCACCTTGTACCCACCAGATGCCTCTGGAGCATCTAAAATCTTCCGTCTCCTTCCCCGCTCGGTTCTGCACGAGCCTTAATTACTCAACCCATTCCCAAGAAAGAGAAGACAGAAATCACTTTGGCGCCCCCTCTCTCCCTTTTAATAGAGAGAACTCAGGGACTCTCCAGTGCTTCCTGAGCCAGCGTTAGGAACGGAATCGGCGCAGGCGACCGCGCTCCAATTGCGTTTCTGGCGGGGGTAGGAATTTTGCTCGGCCCCTTGCAATGTTTACTAGGGAAGTTTCGTACATTTGTGACTATCCCTGGCAGCCGCCCAGCCCGGGACTTGGGGCTCCGCTCGCCATTGGTCATCCGTCGGCGTGACGCGCAGGGGGCGGGGCCTCATCAGCTGTTTGCGGGATGCCCCGAGCGGGCGTATTTTGGAAACAATACCGCGCGGTACAGAGTGGCCTCCTCCCGAGCCGTCCCGCCCGCTGCTGCCGCCGCCCCTGCCCGCGCCTCCGCCTCCCGCCGCAGCCCGGTGAGCGCCCGGGCGGCCGGGGGCCGGACGGAGTTGGATCGCACCTCCTCGGGGAAGTGAGGAGAGGAGTCCCGTTGCGCGTGGGGGCCAGGGAAGGGTTGCACTGTGGGCGTCTGGGGTGACCATGAAGGACTGAGGCGCTGGTGTGCGAGAGATGGGGTGCAGAACCCATATCTAGGCGCGCTGCTCCATGGGGGATTTTGGGGCTAGTAGCATTTGATCCTCTAGGGAGTGGGGTGCAGGTGGGTTGGGGAACCTGGGGTGCACTGCTGAGCTGACCTGGGCGTCCGCGAACCACCCGGCCTCTGGGTCTCACTTTGGGGTTGGGCAGGGAGTTGTGGGGAGTTCTGCCTCTCTGCGGAGCCTGAGACTCCTCTCCTTAACAGCTGGGTTCCCCCCTCCTTCCCAGTTGAGTCTGGGCGCCAAGCCCTTGAGTGCTCATCACGCTGGACCCTGGCGCGGAGCCCTGGCATCACGACTCGGAGGCCGAGACTCTCTCCTGGAGTCACCCAGGTCTGCGGCGTGCTGTGCGTGTGTGTATATGCGCGTTCTCAGATTGTAGCGCCTGTCGAAGTTCAGAGTCTGGCTACTGCCTTCTTCTGGGAGGAGGAGTCTAAGTCTAGCATCCCTGTTAGAGCCCTTAGGGGCTGGGAAGGCTCCAGTGGGCTTAAGTTCCCCCTGCTAGGAATAAAGCGTTTCTCTGGCAGTGCTCTGGGGAAGTGTTTCTACCAATTTGGACATCACTTCTTCAGCACAGGAGAATGGGGAGGAGAGGGTCACTTTGCTGGATCCCAGCTTACACTCTGACCTTGCCCAGCACCTCCCTAGGCTCCCACCTACAGAAGAACCACTTGTGTTTCTGTGGCGAGCGGGAAGGGTCCCAGGGCTTGCAGAGCCACACCCTTTGGCTGCACCTCCCCCACTGTCCAGTTCAGGGAAGGGTTGAACTTTGGGGCTTTGCTGGGAGGAGGAGGGGGAGGTAACAGGCTTCAAAGGAAAACGAAGACAATTGATTCCTGCTTGTGATTGGCTTTGGAGGGCCCCTTCTTAGGTTGGGATTGCCAGTTTGCAGAGGAGGTTGAAGGGCAGGAGGAGCCCCTGCCAGGTGACTAGTAGGACAGCACTGGCCTTTCAGGGGGAAACTTTGTTTCCTGGTGCTGATAAGCTGAAATTCTCTCCTACCCCCGCCCCCATCTCTGCTTTGGGAAACACTATCCAGAGAACACCACTAGCCTTTTTTTGCTGTTCAGCTGGCATCTCTTCATTCTCCAGGGAAGACAGCAGAGATAAAACCATAGATAGCTCAGAGACTGGATGGGGTGGAAGGTTGAAGCAAGCAAGAGAGATTTTGCATTTGGGGAAAAACCAGAATTTCTGAATTTAACTTAATTCCTTTAGACACTTCGCTAACTCACAGACTGTTTCCCATTTGGCATGTTCTTCAAAGGCAAGAGATTGGGAGACAGAATTCCCAGGGGACCTCTAATTGAATCTGGCAGTGACAAACATTGTCTGTCTGTGCCCTTAACTTTTCAGTGGTTGGGGGTTCTGACTGCCCCAGAGATGCTAAGAGAGCCTTGGTGCGTGTATAGGGGACTGGATTGGGAGCTCAAGATGCTGGGTGACTCCAAGCTCAGACCTCCAAGAGATGGCTCTTACGACCATCAGGTGGAGCAAGAGGAACTTCTTTATCACCAAGAAACTCTTTATCAACAACCTGAGTAGTTTAGGCTGTGAGGTCACAGAGAGAGGACTGAATTTCACTTCCTTCTGTGAGTGAGGCAGGTTGTACCAACCTCAGGTTTAGCGCTGGCAGGAATGGTGGGCTGTGAGGAAAGGCTTGAAATTGTGGAGACTAATGGGTAGACTAAGCTGAGGGAGCTGGCCAGTTTCCCGAGTGCAGGATATACCCTCTAGACCAACCTGTGCAGGGCAGACAGCCCGACTGTGCTGGAAGGGCAGCTGCAGTGACTAACTTGGGTCTTTCTCCCCCCTCTCCCAGGACACTCTTAACCACACCACTGAGCCTGTTTGTTGTGTTGAGCAAGCAGGGGGAGGAGACTAGAGTAGATGGCAGTAGGGCGGGGCTTAGCAGGTTTGGAGGGAACCTGGCAGCCCCAGGATTGCTGGCTTTTGTTACTGCTGCAGAGCCTGGAGCTCAGCTCTGACTGAGATGAGAGCTTGGTGTGTACACTGTGTGTGTGTGTGTGTGTGTGTGTATGAGCCAGTCACAGCACCCTACTACCCTCCCATAACCACTCACAGAGACTAGTCTTGTTGACATTAAAATCCCAGGTATCCAGCATGTTTGTAGCAGCTGATCCTACCTCTGCTATTGCTTAGAGTCAGTAGAAGTCAGACTTCATGACTGTGACCAGCTTGGTTCAGAAGAAAAGACCAAGGAGAGTGGGCCTAAGGAATAGGTATAAAGAGTCCCTGAAGCGTGAGGCCATCCACATTCAGGGGTCGGTGTCACCCTTGACAGTGCTTTTTTCACCAGAGTTGTCTGTCATCAGTACTTAGCCCCTTTCCCCAGAAAAAAGGGAGAGCAGGGAAGAAGGAAGGGAAGGGGAGTCTCAGGTTTGGCACACTGGGGACTGCATGCCGGATGCCTGCATTGTGCACTAACAGGGGACATGGAGCCACCGCAGTGTGTGGAGGAGTTGGAGGATGACGTGTTCCAGCCAGAGGACGGGGAACCAGGGACCCAGCCGGGGACCTTGCTCTCTGCTGACCTGTTTGCCCAGAGCCAGCTCGACTGCCCCCTCAGCCGTCTGCAGCTCTTTCCTCTCACCCACTGCTGTGGCCCTGGGCTTCGACCCACCAGCCAGGAGGACAAGGCCACCCAGACCCTCAGTCCAGCCTCTCCCAGCCAGGGTGTCATGCTGCCTTGTGGGGTGACCGAAGAGCCCCAGCGACTCTTTTATGGTAAGTACTTTTAGCCTCAGGACTCCTCCCATAGAGATTGGGGGAAAAGAGGGGACTTTCCCTCCTCAGACCTGCTATTTACTATTTCCTTCCCCAAATTGAGCAGCAGGGTCTATTGATTCCTCAACTCTCGTCCTTCTGCCTCTCTGCTTGCTAATGCTCCTCACCTGTGCTCCCCGGGCTCCAAGAAAGGCAGATCACCCTGCCACTATTTCTGCTCTTTTGTTCCTTCCTGGGCGGATCCTTATGTTCATGATGTCTCCTCGGGTTGGAGAGAAGGTACCTGGGCCTGAGTGTCCCAACCTTTTGTGTCCTGGTAGTGAGATGCCTTCTGTAAAGTGACTTAACACTGCTCTGGACAAGGCTGGTGGATCTATGACTTGCTGTCGACACTGAAGGGGGAAAACCCAACTGTTCTGGGAGGGGAGGTTCCTAATGGCAGAAGGTGGCCTCCAGTTGTCACTCGGGACTTTCTGTCCTTGGAAGGGGAACTAGAGAATGAGGTTGGCCTGCCTGGGCTCAGTGCCAGCAGAGGGGCTGTCTTAAGGCTCAGTCCGACAAGACCCCTTCATTTGTGGATTTAAATGGTTTGTTTTATGAGCAGTATGCCCTCCTCTGGCAAAAGGGCAGGGTTAGACACTTAGTTTGTTTTCTTCTTTTAGCACAATAGCTTAAACATTTGTGGAAAGGGAAGGAGAAAGGTTCGGAGGCTATCTTGCTGTGTTTGAGCAGACTGAGGAGACGCTGCCGTTATCCCCAGAGGGAGCTGAATGTAGGGCTAGTCTGGCATTAGCAGTTCTGGCGGGAGTCTGAGAAGATGGATAAGCAGGCGAGGAAGAGGGAAAGGAGGGAGGAGGTGGGCGCCCCTAGCGGTGTCTCTGTGGCCAGCACTCGGTAAGTGGGGAACACTTGCCTGGAGGCTTCTCACAGTTAACCCCATGCTGCTTTGAGAGAGGAACGTGGCTATTCTGTGGGTCTAAATTTTCTCATTCTAGATTTTATGCTGTTGCATAAAGTTTTAGGCCCAGAGCTTCAGGACTCAAGACCAGCCTTCCTTTTTCTGCACTAAAAAGTGAAGACACTTTGGTTTTCTCTGTCGCTTGCTTGCTTTGCCCCAGAACTCTAGAGGGTTGCCTCCAGTGCTTCTCCAGAGAGGAGCTTGAGCCTGCTACTACATGAAAAATAAATGGTGGTCAAGCATAGCTTGGTAAATAAGGACAGAGACTGGCCAGTTCACCCACAAGTATTACCTTTGCTTTGGCAAAGCAAAGTATTACCTTTGCTTGTGAATGGAGAACTGAGAGGAAGGCTGACACCATTCCCTTCTGGTCTTCCAGTATCAGGTTTTATACACGTGGGCAACAGGCAGGTCAGGCTGTCCGGATTTGGCCTTGTGCCCTGATAAAGGCAGTGAGTCCCTCTCCCTTCCTATATAAGCATTCACCCTTGGCCCCACGTCTTGGCTAAAAGTAGCAGCATGTGGGAGATGGGGCACTTGTGGAGAATGCTGAGATGTGGGCCCTCTATCTTTGCAGGCAATGCTGGCTACCGACTCCCTCTCCCTGCCAGTTTCCCTGCAGGCTTGCCCCTTGGTGAGCAGCCCCCTGAAGGGCATTGGCAACATCGAGCAGAGATACAGATTGCCCGAAAGCTTCAGTGCATTGCAGACCAGTTCCATCGGCTTCATATGCAGCAAGTAGGCATGGGGACTTGGGGGAAAGGGTATTGGAGATTCAGGGCGGGGGTGGGGAGGTTGGGAGCGTGTGGAGGGACGGGATAGGACCTGTTCTGGCAGTTCTGTCTCTGCCAGGCTTCAAGGAGATGGTCCTAGAATTTTGGCCTGGGTTATTGGGATTCCCATCGTCTGAATGGGCCTGACTGAATGAACACTCTTGGCCTCATCTCTGAGCTCCAAATGGGTTATCTGCCCTCATAGTTCAGCCTCCATAAGGGTGGGATCAGGAGATACTACCACCGCCTAGGGAATGGGATGACTTTTTGCAGCCTGTCTGCTAAGCTGTGTCTTCTTGAGGCCAGGGGTAGGAGATTGTCCTTCCTGATAGACCTTAAGGGAAGCTTTTCAGGGAGCCAGGGTGAAACTGGACAATTGGGGGCTGGCAGAGAGGTGCAGTGAGAACTGGATAACCGAGGCCAGGGATGGGCCTGAATGGGGGAAAGTGGTGGAACCAGTTGTAACCTGACACTTTCCAGCTGGGGAGGCCACTCCTCATTGTCTCTGTCTGGGACGCTGGCGAGTGTACCTCAGAGTCAGAGTCCCTCCAGACTGGCGGCCTGGTGCTAGGCCGGGTGCTTTGCCGGCTGCCTGGCACTAGCCCCACCAGGGCGGAGCATCGCGTGTCAGTTAAGCATGTGGCAGAGTCCATCAACAAAGGAGGCGGCTGGCAGGCTCGTGCTGGAGGAACCCTCCATGCCACCGGCCAGAGGCTGCCTGGCTACAGAGCTGCTGCCTGGGCCAGCCCAGAGGCACTTAACCCTTCCTCTCTGGACTGGCTTTCTGACTGGCTGCCAAGGCAGGGAGAGGAGCCTGAGGCAAAATCGGCATTAATACAACCATGGCTGAAGCAGAGGCACACCGCCTGGAGACAACACACTCCCTACCTCTGGGACTATGTCCCTGGCCGTGTGTGTGTGTGTGTGTGTGTGTGTGTGGTGTGTGAATATCAAATCAAGAATAAATACCTCACCATGGTTTGGGAGACTGGGAGTTTAAATAGGTAGCCTCATGGGGACAGAGGTGAGCTATTTATTGGTGGTATGTTTGACTGAAGGACCAAACCATCGAGTTTCTGGAGAAAAGGCCATTGGGGATTAGATGTGTCTCTGCCAAGGAGTTTTGAGGATTTGGTAGGGGGTGGGGGTTACACCTGCTCCTGGTGGCTCTCTCAGACCCTTAGTGATCAGAGTCGGTGGAAGGTGGCCCTGTGCTTAAATAATTTGGTGCTGGGCCTCTTCCTCTCCTTTTCCACTTCTTCCTGGTCCCACACTCTAGTCCTTGTTTCCTCCTTTGATTGTTTTTTTTTTTTGAAACTTAGCTTAGAGTTTCCTCTTCAGTTTACATATGGATGTACTCTGATTCTTGATTTTGGTGTCCTGTCCTCCCTTCTGCCCCTTCACTCACTCTACCCTGGCTTGACAGGCCCGTGTATGAACCCAGCTCACAGTTCCCACTACAGGTACTGGGTTTTATGGAAGACACGGTGGCTGTGGTCTCTTAAAGTTGTCTAAGGGACTCTTCCGGAAGGTAGCTGTCTTCATTCCCAGTAGACCTGATCTCTCTCAATAATTGTCTCTCAGAATACACCCGCATCATTGTTAGGTACATGTGGGCCTGGGGCAAGCTGGGAGAGCACCCTTGCCTGACTGTGCTTTGGTATAAACTAGAATTCAACCCCGTCTCTTTCTTGCATTTTTGAACTGGAGGAGGCAGACCCTCTCCTGAGGTCTGACCTGGGGCCTCACTACTTGGCATCATTTCCCCCACTCTGGACTACCTCTTTGAGGGCATGGTTCCAATTTAGACAAGAGTGCTGTCGTCTCCCCCATGGGGAGAGTAGGGGAGCAGAGCAGCAGCGCCAGAAATGACTGGATCCTGGAGAGTCTCCCTGCACAGCGCCTCATCGCACATTGCCTCCTGAGTTCCCTGGGCCCCTCCCGCTTCTGCCAGCTACCTACTTCTCTCCCCTCGCAGTGGCAGGAGGCTGGCCAGAAAGCCCTTTCTATCCCAGAGCTGGTTTTCCCAAATTTTCCATTACAAAAAAACAGGCTTTTTGTCCATGGAGTCCTCTTGCTTTTAACCCACTCCTCCCTACAAACCCTGCTTATACACCACCAAGAACTCATCCTGGGGGAGGGCTAGGATACTGACTACAGGCAGATGGAGCACTGACACCTATAGGACCTTTAAGCAGCTGGTTTTAAAAAACGAGTTATTTTTTAAATGTGATTATTACATAAGGTATGGTTTAATGTGTCATATCTAAAAAGTGCTATTATCATATTCTTATCCTTTACTTTCTATCCCTCATCTTTACAGACAGAGAAACTGTGGCACAGGATGGCATAGCTTAGAATTAAATGTCTAGATTTCAGGGACAAAGTCAGAAAGCCTCGGTTTGAATACCAGCTCTGTCACTTACCAGCTATCAGGAAGTCACTTGACCTTGTGCTGCCTGTTTCCTCTTCTGTAAATCAGAGCTCATACCACAGAGTTTTATTGTGATGATTGAGGAAATACCTATGAAAGTTCCAAGCACACAGTAGGTGTTCTTTAGTGCTTGTTTCCTCTTGTCTGTCTGTCTGTAATCGTGACCATACCCTATATTTGTTCTTGTCAGCTTACAAGCTTACTACCCCACCTACCAAACTGGTCCCTGAGCAGAGCTGTCTCCCAGCACTCCCTCACC
This sequence comes from Galemys pyrenaicus, assembly GCA_019455555.1. Taxonomy (NCBI): domain Eukaryota; kingdom Metazoa; phylum Chordata; class Mammalia; order Eulipotyphla; family Talpidae; genus Galemys; species Galemys pyrenaicus. The sequence continues at coordinate 8,371,004 of JAGFMF010011739.1, read as the reverse complement.
TACGCTGCCCAGAGAAATTGGTATCTGGGCTGTTTGGTCTTGGGGCACTGGTCCTGTACATTTTGATCAGAGAACCTATCCCTATCATTGTGGGATTAGTATAGAAAGCCAAAAAGATAAGCCAAGAGGCAGTTCGAGGGTTGAGGGGACCTGGCCATCTTCTGTCTTCTCCTGGGATGGAATCCCACGGCCAGACAGTTGTCATTGGTCACTGAGTCCTATGACAGACCCTCCTTTTGTCCCTGGCTGTGGACCTCAGTTATTCTTTTTCTGATTTAGGGGAAACCTTCTCCCTAGGAGATGTGGAACAGCAGGAGGGGCTGTGATGTGGGCTGGTATGTTGTAGGGTAATAGCATAGCAAATTGACTGCATCAGCATGACCCTAGATTCAGCGTGCTCCAAATTCCCCAAGGTGTGAGTTTATGCAGGCCACAAGCCCTCCCAGTATTTCTTTCTTTTTTTTAAAGATTTATTGAAGAACTGGCGTACAGAGATGTGGGGGGTGAGAGGAGTCACCAGAGACAGAGCAGGGAACAGAGCAGGCAGATGGACTGAAACACACTGCTGAGGGGAGCAGCGGGCGAGGTGGGAGAGGTCTGCTGTGCCATGTGGGTCACTCCCTGGCCAGGGATCAAATTCATGCTGCAGTGGCTGAGGACTCAACCCCTTGCGCTGCCAGGGAGGCCCTCAGCGTATTTCTTAAGAACCACAGTCTCGGTACCTGTGCTTGGCTCAGCCCTCTGGGGCAACAGGCAAGGAACTGGAGGCAAAAGAGCAGCAAGATGGTCACTGTTGGCTCTTTAGGTCTCCAAAGCAGTAAGATTGTTAGAGGCAGAGTGAGTGGAGTTAAAAGCTGTTTATATCACCGTCCTTTGGGTGAGAACTGGAAGGTTCCCTACTGTTCATCTGTGAGCTGAACAATTGAGTGTGACACGCAGTGACCTGCTAACCATGGCCCGTGAGGGTGCCCTAGTGTTTTTGTGTCAATCATGCTTTTGCAAGGAAGAGAGAGGTACAAATTTGCTTCTCACTGATCTCACAGGCTACCCTGGCCAAGGGCATGAGTCCCAGCTTCTTTCCATTCTCCCTGCTGTAGTCTCCTCCAGCATGGGCCTAGGACTGGACAGTAGCTGGTGTCCTGACACCTAGAAAAATCTCTTGGACCAATGATATAATCTTAAGATACGTGTGTGGGTCTTCCCTGGAGGTGCAGGAGGTTAAGTACCGCACTGTGAAGCATCCGCAGCCACTGCAGTGTGACTTCAGTCCCTGGCCAGGGAGGGAACCCACATGGCACAGCAGACCTCTCCTGCTGTGCCCGCTGCGCCCCTCAGCAGTGTGTTTCAGTAGATCTGTCTGTTCTGCTCCCCACTCTCTCTCTGGTGAACCCTCTTAACCCCCACACCTCTGGCCAGTACCCCAGTTCTTGTATGCATAAATAAATAAAATCTTTTAAAAAAAAAACTTAAAAAAAATGTGTGTGGATATTTCTGGTGATGTTAAGAAGCCAAAAATCCTAAAAAATAAAATAAAAAGTTACTTTTTATATACTTTTGAGTGAATAAAACTATAGGAAGTTAGAATTCTTTATTTTGGAAATGGCTTTTTTACTTGGGCCAGGAATGGCTCCACATACAAGTCACATATGGAAGTTCCCTGAATCAAACTTTCTGAAAAATGAAATCTGAGAAGAATTTCAGTCATTTGGTTTAAATCATCTTTAATTACAATATCACAGAAAGGATCCTGGACTCAGAGCCAGATCCAGGTTCAGATCCCAGCTCTGTCACTTAGGAGTTCTGTGTTCACAGACAAATTTTTTAATTTCTCCAAATTTCAGTTTCTAATGTTTACCTGACAGCTCTTTGGAAATTGTAGTACATCTAATTATTAAGGTGTAGACAGTTTAATACTTTTGGAAATCTGTTGAGATGTTTTTAGTATTTCATTTGGATCTGGCTTTATAGTTCTTAGAGAGCTCTTTTGGGAGTTTTACACAGAGTGATGTTTGTGAGGCTGATCAAATAGCAGCTTCTCTGCCGCTGGGAGCTCCTGACTGCTTGCTGACCTTCTGGGGTACTCTTCCTGTTAGCAAATGGTATTCTGAAGCTCAGACCGTGGCTAATGAAGTTGATCAGGCTCTGAATGGAGCAGCCTTGGGACGGGAGCCCCACAGATTCACCCAAGAGTGAGAGGGGTCCCTGAAGGTCCCCCTACCACCCCAGGAGTGGGAGGTCCACCTAGGAGGAACACTCTCGGGAAGAATGAAGTTGGGGGAGGGGGAGAGACTGTGCGTGAGAGCCAGTGCTGGGGCTTGGGGGCCCTGTGTTTGCTCTGTGGCTGGCTCTGTTTATATCACTGGCTATATTTAGCTTCTGAGTCATCGGCCTGGCTGACTACAGGCTGAGTTCCCCACACAACTCTGCACCTGACTACTCTCTCTTCCAGGAGAAGGGCCTTGTAGTTCCGGACAGTTCATTCCCTCCCCACCAAGGCAAGCCATGGGGATGGGAATTGGTTTTTATTTTTCTTCTTGGGGTGGTGGGAAGGGTAGTGATGGGGGAGGAGGGGTTTGGGGGAGGCACTAAAAAAGGATGAAGAGAAATGTCTAGTTTGCTTTTTGATCCGTGTCTGGCAAACAAGAGGGCATGTTCCATGACCAGAATAAGAACAGTTGGGTAATGTGGTGAGGTGGGGGAGGGGGTCTCACCTTCTCCCATGCTCACTTGCCTTGTCCTGGCTGTGAAATTGGCCCAAGTGGGACAAGATTATCCAGCTTTAAGGGCCCTAATTGGGAGTCAGAGCCATGGGGTCCTTCTTCTCAGCCTTGGAGCCCACCACAGACCTGCCCACTCCTTCATGCCCTCTCCTCCCCTCTGACCAGAGCTCACATACCACTGTTCTTTCCTGAGCTCTTAAGAAGTTGCCGGGTAGTTTGGTGCAGCTGTTATCAGAGGGAGGGAAACTGGGTAAGGGCATTATGACTCTCTACCTTCGAGCCATGGAGCTGCAGAGCACGGCTCTGGGGTCTTGGGTGATATGGCACAGCCCTGCCCATCAGCCCTATGTCCCAGTGGCTGAAACCAGTGGCTTCTAGTTTTGTTAGAGGTAGGCCTCCTGCGTTCTGCTATGCATTGTTTGTCCAGGGGCCACCTTGCCTTCCATGGAGAAGTGATGGGTGTTGCTTTGGGGTGGCTAGTGGCTTCCACATCCTGTTAGCACTGCTGGCTCAACTGAGGATGTTCTTAGAAGGAATATATTTTTCCTTTTCTGTTTTGCCACATTGCTAGTTCCTTGGGTAGCTGTGTCACAAGCATTCTGGGGCAGTGGCTGATCCTCTGGGCCCAAGAGGCCACCCCATGGATTTCAGAGCTCCTAGCTGAGCTTGGCAACCTGGAGTTCAGAGCCCCTCTCAGAGGGTAAAGTCAGGGCTTTCGCTAGGACTTCAGAAGACTGTTCAGAAGACACCCCTTCTGGGGGCACACTGAGCAGGACATGTTGAAGGAAGCATCCAGCAAAGTGAAGTGGGGCCCAGCTTTCCCCTGTCCTCACTATGGAGGGGCCAGCTGCTGGGTGCTCCCACCAAGCCCCATGCTCTACATTTATTTTCCACATTTGTCACCAGAGCAACCTTGTATTTCTAGACTACCCCCCGCCCCGCCTTTGTATAGGAAACTGAGGCTTGAGAAGTGAGAAAATACACCCACGTTGCACTGCGTGCAATGGCTGAGCTGGGACCCATACAGATTTGATTGATCCTAAAACCTTATTTCTTTCATCACCCCTCCCTTCTCCTCAGCATGCATGTCCTGCAAAGTGAGAATACCATGGAGCTCCCACTTAACTCCCCTCCGTACAGCTCTTGCACACTCAGTTCTGCCTTCCTGCATTTCTCCTCTTCAGATTATAAAATCAGTGAGGACAGGATTTACATTTTTCTCTCTTTGTATCCTTTACAGATTTTAGCTCAGTTGGTTACTTGATAAAAGCCCCATGGATTGAACAAAAACGTCTTCCCAACTTCTTTCAAGTGGAATTTTCCTAGAGGCTTCCTTATCTCTGTATTCCTGTTCTCAGTGGCAAAGCTCTGTCTTTCAGCTTTTGTGAGGTGGGTTTAAGAGTACGGGGGAAAGAGAGGAGCTAGGAAAAGTTCACTTTTTAGAGCGTATCTCCCTGTAAAACCAGGTGCCTGCAATACTGCATCTTAAAGAAGTTGACTGTGTTTCAGAACATGGCTAGAAGTTACCATTTCAAACCAGTTTGAGCTTTATTTCTGTTTGATCTTCAGTTAGCTCTACCTCTGGCAGGTTTATTTTTTCTGGTCCACAGCATCCTTACGAAATAGTTAATGACCTGGAAATAATGTGTTTAAATATACTAGGGGAACAATTCAGTTTGAGAAGTTAATACTATTTCTTAACACGAGTACACACAATCTAATATTTTAGTGAAAGAACACAGCTTTGGGGTCAGAAATCATATGTCTGAATAGCCCCTCCCTCCCAGTTAACTTACTCGGGGTAACTTTTCTGAGCCTTTGCTTCTCTGTCCATGAAATGGAACTGATTAAACCTGCCCTTCTGTGTCCCGGATCTTTGCAAGGATCAAATGGAAAGATAAGCACTGTACTAAGTAGGTGATATTGTAAGTTGCTTGTTTGGTAAATGCGCAGGGTTCTTCTGAAACAGGGCCACCGTGTAGCTTTGCTCCTTGCTCTAATTCTTTAGGGTGAATTAGCTCTTTCAGGGCATCTGGAACACTGGCGACACACAACACCCAAGAGGATTTGAATTGGCTCTATGGGGGGTGAGGGCGAGCAGGCAGAGGGAGATTCTTATCCAGGGAGGGCAGGGAACACTCTTTGTGCTTAGGGAAGAGGCCACATGGGATGAGACAGAGTTTGACTTGTGTAATCCAACCTTGTCAGACTCCACAGCCAGCTATTTAAAAAAAAAAAAAAAAAGCCTTTTACTAGTTGGGCCTCTCCCTAGGCAAGAGGCTGATACTATCACATCTAGTACATCGTTGGACCCGTCCAGACGTCGGTTGTTCCTGGCCTCGGACAAGTGGGTTATCTTACAAAGCTCTTTTCTGCAGTCGGTGCAGCCTGCACTTGTTGAGTACTGTTATGCCCCCCCAGGTGTTCCCCAAAACACAGGGGAATGACATGTGTCAGTCAGTGCCTTACACACAGTAGGAGTGACTTGAACAACTCGTCAGCCGTGTGTACACATACGTGCACGCACACACACTCCATCGCCACAGCAGGAGAGAAGAGAGACAGGAGTCAAAGAAGAGCCCTGGGTCCCTGGTGCCTGGCTGTGCGCTCTTAACTGGAGAGACTATCTCTCTCCACTGTGTTAGGGCCCCTTGCCTTGGACATTCACCTCTATTCTTCTCTCCAGGCCTTGGTCCTATTCTCTTTAAGGCCTCTTATGTGAGCTTAAATTCCTACCAGCTTATCATCCCCTCGGTCCCAGCCACCTCCCACTGAGAGTGCCTAGACCAGGCACTTGGGGAACACTTATTCTTTGCAGGTTCCCATTCCTGGAGGGGTGCTCAGCCTGTGCCTTGCTCTCATCAATCTCAGATTATGTGCTGGGCTCTGTGCCAGGCGCCTGCGAGTCAGAGGCCAAGCACACTTTTCCCCAGTTCCCCCTTCCTTCTCCCCTTCGCCACACCATCTCCTGGAAGGATCCGTGTCCTCTGGTGTCTTTGTGTACTTCGTTCTGTTGGGTAAATGTTTATTTCCTTCCTCATCACTGTCCCTCTCCCTGGCCTCCCTTCAAGTCCTTCTTCTTCCTAGTCAGACCCTTCTGTTTCATTAAAAAAAAATTTTTTTAGCTGTTGTTCTTCCTAATCAGGGCATTCTTTGACTCACTTGGTATGTTGCAGCTTGGTTTCTTTTCGGAAAAGGGCCTCTGGGGGGTTGCACTATAGCAGAGAATATAAATGGATTATCTGTGGCATCTGCTTGTGCCTACTTGTGTGAGAAAGGGCTACTGGGGCTGTAATGGTTCCCAGGCCTGTTTGTGCTGGACTCAGCTCACTGCAGCTGCGGTAGCCAGCTCACCTGTGTACGAGCCAGTCCAGGCCCATCGAGGCCCTCCACCATGCTGACAGGATTCAGTTGTTGGAGCTGAGTTGTAATCCTGAAGTTAATTGTGGATGACAAATTCCAAGTCACCAACCCTACGGTTGGGAAACACCTCAGGGATTTCCAAATGCTTATCTCAGCCTGGCTGCTATAGAACCACCTGGGCAGGATTTACCTCTAGCTTGTTGACTTGTTGGCTAAGTTGCCATTCTGATGGGAAGAGATTGAAAGTGATGGAAGAAAACACGAAATTATGGAGCTTTTTCTTCTGGGGTAGGATCATGAGTGATTTTATTTTCAACTTTCAAATTTCTTGTCTTCCAGTTTTTCTCCAGTGACATGTGCTGCGTTTCTTATTCACGTAATGTAATTATTGGTAATGTGACTTCTGATTTTAAAAAACGTAATCTGGAGATCTTGTTCAACAAGAGGCCTTCCCTGATGATTCTGACCCTCTTGTCTGGGTGGGACTGGGGGACTCTGTATTTACACTCAGTGGATCCACCTCAGTGGCTTCTGTGACAGTCTGGTTTGTGACTGTAACACAACACCTGTATTTTACTTATAAGGAAAGTGAGAAGGCTGATTGGAAGTACCAGCGTATAGCCGGGTCCTCTGATTTCTGACCTAAGGAGCACCCGCTGGCCGGAGTGCCTTTCTTCCCGATTTGTGGCTTCTGAGACCTGTCACAGGCGGAGGCACAGAACCCGAATCCTTCTAGGGGCTCAGCCTGCCTGCCCTGCCTCCTGTCCCTCGGCCTGCCTGTGTCCCTCAGCAAGACCTCGGCTTCCTGTCTGACAGCACTCTTTGGTCCATGACTGCCTCTGGATACCCCAGCATCCCCAGATGATGGGAGTTGAGGTCACTATCTTGCCTTATCCCCAAATACCTTAGGGCCCAATAAATTGCCTAGGCAGCAGGTGGTCTTCATAAGGGAGTTTGGGGAGGAGCTGAGGCACACAGGAGTGACATTGATCTGGGCCCTACATGATACCTGTGCTTGGCTATGGAGCTGTTTTGAGATGACTTAGCAGAGAGGCCAGTGAGTCCTTCTGGTCTGAGGAAGGATATGTGTTGGCCTCAGAGCATCGTGACTCTGCTAGGGACGTTACTCTAGGGCCAGATGGTCTGGGTTCTCTCCAGACCTTGCTACTTACCATAGTGTTATAGAGTGGACCAAAGAGTTGAACATCTGTCTTCTTCCATGTGTCTCAAAGTCACCTGGGATCTTATAAAACAATGCACTCTGTGATTCAGTAGGCCTGCATTTCTGTGAAGCTCCCAAATGATGCTAAAGCTGCTGGTCCATGGACCACAATACTTGGAAAAGCAAGGGTGTAAAACACTCAGAGCAGAACCTGGCACACTCGCCGCTACTTTGAATGTTATGATCATGGTTATTGTTACTTGACCTTTTCAAACAGCCACCTGAGGAGACTCAGAATTCCAGCAGCCTGTCTTCTCCCGGGACCAGTCTTTTCCTGGATTCCCCTCCTGTTCCACCACATGACCTTTGCACCTGTCCTGGGCAGCAGCTGGGAGGGGTCTCAGGGAGGGCGTGCTCTGCCCAGCTGCTGCAGCAGGCCTGAGTCTTCAGGTTTGCAGCTGAGTCCATTTTCACGCTACTTTACTCCAACCAGATTTTGTTAAGCCGGGTGTGTTTCCTCTTTTTACTCATCTTTGTTTACAAAACACTAGGAAGCTATCAGTCTCCCCAGCAGCAGTCTGCCAGGCCCTGTCTGTGGCACACCCCGATTTCCCTTCCTCTCCTCGCAAGAGCTGTGCCTCCACTTTTCTGGGTGGTTGTCTAGTCTCCGTGTGGTAAGGGGAAGAGAAGGGCCATTGCCACAGTCTGAGTGTAGGGGGACGAGGTCAGTCTCAGCTAACACCTCACCTCTCTTCCTGGCCCCAGGCAGGGTAAAAGGGAACCAGCCCCCAGCCGCACACCCCACCCCCACCCCCACCCTCCGTAGGCAGGATCAGGGAGGCCAGGCCTCAGGTACCTGTGAAACTCTTGACAGTCAAGAAGACCTGAGCTCATGCTCCACTTCTGCCACTGACTTACTCTTTCTGACTAGGAGTTACTCTCCTGACTAGGAGTTGCCAGGTATGGGCCAGGACTGTGGTTAGAGAGCCTGAAAGAGGGTTCCAGCTGCCTCTGGACACTTCCCATAAACGTGCTTCCTGGCTGGGCCCCTGCAGTGATCCAAGTCTGGCCTGTGCTGTCTCCTTTCTGCACACTAGGTTTTTATTCCCCTGTCCACTGAGAACCCTGTGCAGAGGGGCCCCAACCCAGCCCTCCTGCCCTGGTAGACAAAGACAGAACAAAGACTGCCTTTCCAGCACTCCTCCGGCCCCTCCGGGCCTCTGCTGGCCCCTGGGAAATGGTACCTGTGTGGGTGGGGCACCAGCCTCAATCCTGGAAGCCACTGACCCCTGACCTTTGCCCCCAGCTTCCCTGCCTGACAGTAGGACCTGGGATAACCTCCAGAGAGTAGTGTGCATTCTTTGTTTTTGTTTTGTTTTCAAGTATGTTCTTGCTTAACGTTTAATTGGCTCCAGTCAGTAGGAAAGCGCTCCAAGAGGGATTATTTATGGCTTACTGTCAAGAGCAGCTATAAAAAGGGCAGCACTGCGCTGGAGATGCAGGGAAGGGAGAGAGGGCGGTGTGCAAGTGTGTGTGTGTCTGTGTGTCTGTGTGTGTGCGTGTTTGCACTGGATGAAATCAGATTTTTGCTGCCTCAGCAGTGTGGTTTAAATTGAAGATTAACCCTTTGACCTTCACAGTGTCAAATCACTTGCAGATGGAGGCTCCCCCCCTCTTCCCCCTTGTTCTCTGTGTTACTTTGCAGTTGCGGGGAGAGGGGGGCACTTCTTCTCTTTCTTTCTAAAGAAAGTTTGTTGTTCATGCAGCTGAGGTTTGAGGGGCTCAGGAGCCAATCTGATTAAAAGCAGCACTTGGCTAAACTCTGGAAAATCCTGCAAGCAGGGGAAAAAGTTTAATCCTCTTGTGCACAGTGCATAAAGAGCCTGGTCTTTTCTTTTTAATGCTAAAACTGCAATTGTTTTTGGAGAACTCAACTATCTCATCCTACCCCCACCCCTACTCCCCAGTTTGCTATACTGATAGGATTAAAAGTGCCTCCCGGAGACATGTAGATCAGATCTTTTATTGAAAATGATAAGGAGTATTGGCCCAAGTATGTGTTTAGCGGTTAAATTGATTTTTTTTTCCCTTTCAGCACCAACAGAACCAAAATCGGGTGTGGTGGCAGATCCTCTTCCTACACAACCTCGCTTTGAATGGGGATGAAAACAGGAACGGGGCAGGTCCCAGGTGAGGCTGGGCTGCCCTCTTCACATGGGGCACAACAGGAAGGACATCAGCGAGGACTGACACTGTGTCTTGTGAAGTTGTTTTCCTTTATTTGGTGTTTTTATTGTAAAAATCTCTCTTTTGTTCTGTACATAAGACATACCCAAACGGGACCTCTCTCCCTGTTCAGGGCCTCCATCAGGAACGGGGGCCTTTGTCAAACACTGCTGAAGTGGAGGCTGATATGTGTGTGACGGTGGAACCTCCTGAGGACTCTGAAAAGGAGATGCCTCAGCCGCGGTTGTCCGAGATGACCAGGGAGTGTTGTTCTCAATTGGTGGACTGTAGTTTTCCACAGGAACTCGGTTAAGAAACAGGAGACTGGATTAGACTCCTGGGTACATCAGCCGACCAGGCGACTACCGTGGATGGGGCCCGAGATCCCGATGGTCACCCTGCTTTAACTGAGCTCCGGACAGGGCCTCTCCAGGTTCCCTTTCACCATGCCTTGGGCCACAGGGGTGAGGTGCAAACTGAGGCAGATCTCACCAGACCTGTTCGGGTTCTCGTTTGACCTAGCCAGTGCCCGCACATGGGCTCAGGGATTCTCATCCAGCCCCTCTCATCTCCCGCAGACCTCAGGGAGGGTTGGGTTTCTCTGAGAACTCCTCATATACCGCAACACGAACCAAACTTCTGGGTGGACCTCACATCTGAGTTGGTCCTACCAGGATTGGTCCTGAGGTGCAGAGATGCTGCCACCTCTGGCTGCCGGTGGTGACCTGGGTGTCAGCCACCACGAGCCACACACGCAGTCGTGCCTTTGTCAGCTCTCCTTTCAAAAGGCCAGCCAACAGACTACCCGCCCCATATCTGCTCACAGGCACAGGGGCAAGGTAGCAGTGGAGCTGGGGAATTTGGCCATCCTGTTGTGAGTCAGCCCAAGAGGAACCCAGCTTCCTCGGTTTCCTTGGAAACAACATACCTCCTCCCTCTTATCCCCATTCCTTTTTCACACCTAGTGGGATACAGGAAGAAGCCAGCATAGTGGCTTTGTTAGTTGAAATGTGTCTTTTAGAATAACAGACAGCGATTAGACTACAGAACCGGCAAGGCTGGGTACACATTTCCTGTCTTCCTTCAGCTTCCAGCTAGGCCAGGAGGGTGTGCTCTGGAACTCAGCAAGGTCGCAGCGGCCTCTGAACTTCTTCCCTTCTCTCCCTGCTGTGGCACTAATGGAGAGAGCATTTCAAACAGCCAGTCTGGCAACGCTGATAATAGACAACAGGGAATCTGTTATCCAGACACCTAGGAGTTAAATTATAAATCTTGTATACGTAAGAAAAAATAACATTGGTGCTAAAGGTGACGTGAGGCCCAGAGAAAAGTTGGCTTCCCTGGGCAGCAGGGACCCCAGGACGACCCAAGGAAATTGAAGGAGTCATCAAATTTGAACAAGTCTGAGCACCTCCAGTTCCACCTCAGGCCATCTCCAGTACCACCGAAGGAAGCATAGATCTTCTGGATATACAGGTTGGGCAGGTTGTTCACTGCACAAGGGCAGAGGAAGATAACGGAGGCTGAACTCAAGCAGTGTTCTGCTTACTAAGCTGCAGCCCTAGTGGAGGACTGTGTCTACCCAGAAGCTGGGGTGCCGTTCCTGCTTTGCACGAGGGTGGCCCTGAGAAAGGACTTCAAACTGTGCATAAGCCTTTGTTTCATTCTGCTTGGATGTTCTGTAGGTATTACCTCTTCTGGGCCAGAATTAAATTCTCAGGGTGCGTACCATGGTTTGTCTGCTAAGAAGATGGGCTTCTGCTCACAAGTTGGAGCCCAGGGAATAGGCATGAAGACTGGCTCTGGGCCGTGCTGACCATTGTGAAATCCAGCCTTCCCTGCGCATCACGTGCACAGGACACGTGTCTTCCCCTCTCCTGGACCAAAGCTGTGACAGGACAGGGTGCTGGTATATCTTGAGTGGCACACACAAGAGAAACAAGATTATTTCTCTCAGCCACTGTAAACTCCTTTTGGCAGACTTTCCACCGGAGTTGAGCAAATAAATGGTCTAGGCCTTGGTGCCTAGGTAAAACCATCACCTTCAGAGACTTTGCCAGGCCCAGGCTGGATGCCCAGTACCTGGCCTGAGAACTGAGTCCAGTTTGACCAGTCACCTGAACATGTGTCGGGGGCTGAGAGTGGTGAGGGGACGGGAGGTGGCCTGACTGGGTGTCAGTGAAGCCGGAACTCACGATCTTAAGCAAGACAGAGCAAAACTGAAAACTCGCCCTCCTCCACCAAAAGGAAAAAAGAACCCAGGAGGTAATTGGGAGAATAGCCCCAGGAGGCAGAGAGGTTCCTCCTGACTGGCTGTTTTTAATTGGCCTAGTGATTTAGACTGGCTGCTTGCCCCTCTGCTTGGTGAGCTGACTGAACATTCCCAAAGTCCTGCCTCAAAAGAGGGGTCCTCCCCCTTGGGCCCCTTTTTTTCGCTGCCCACCCCCAGGAGCTTGGCTGTCTCTGGTGAGGGGATGGAGAAGCAGATTTGGAGGGAGGGAGGATCTGACCTGGGTCCTGACCTGCAACCCACTGACAGCTTGTCAGGCTGGGCTTCTGCTTTCTCCGAGGCTGGGGGTGGGAGAGGGACTGGCAAACTCCCTCCCCATTGTAGAAATGCCCTGGAGGAAGGGAAGCCTGATACTCATACTCGGGGGTCAAAACAGCCCTTCTAATTCAGAATCCCAGAGCAGGAGTTTCTGGAAGCCAGCAGACAGAACTGGGGAAGGAACCCCCAGGCCAGACATCTGGCTCCCCCTGCGAATTAGACGACTTGACCTGGCCTCAGCCTCGGCCTCACTGCCTTTGCCTGCTTTAAAGTCTGGGCTGCTGGAGAACTGTCCCTTTGGTCTTCTCCTGCTCAATCCTAGGCAGAAAAAGATCACTTTCCTGTGACCTCCCCGGGCTCTTGGGGACTAGGTCTGTGTGAGGTCTATGAGGCAGGCATATTCTGGGTGCTTTGAGGAGCCCTGCAGATTTGTCTCATGGACCCCTGAGGCCCAGTCTGCCCAAGGGTGGCCCCAGTCTGGGCAATACAGGGAAGGGATTGTTTGGAATGAACTAGCCAGGGCCTCCACTAGGAGGGAGCCGCTGACCTTGAACATGCTGCCTCTTGAGAGCTTGTGTCTTTGAGGGGATTTGAGAAGGAAGAGAGTAGAGCTGGCGAACAGCAGCAGAAGCAAGAATTCTGTCGCATCGGTGGGGCTTCTGTGAACCAGCGCTGCAGTGCAGCTGGAGGAAGCTTTGAAGTCCTTCTGTGTAGGCAGGGACAGTCAGTGCAAGGCCAGATGCTCCCAAGAAAGAGTTAACCTGTCTGCCTGTCTTCGGACCTGTGGGACCTGTGGGCTGGGCTATGGAGGACTTTGAGCCTTGAGGGAAGAGCTGAGAAAGCTGAGTTCTTCCATAGATGAGGCAGCCTCAGGGGCTGGAGGTGCTTGGAGTCTGGGCAGACCGCCCCCCCACCCCCACCCGCCCTCTGCAGAGGGAGGCGGCCAGCACCTCTCCCCACTGTGAGCATTGCTAGGGAGCTGTCCCATCCCTGGGTCCACACAGACTGTCGGCTGTTGGGGAGACCCAGTAAGAATGTAGCATTTCCTTCATCCGGGTCCATATTCCCTGGGATCTAGGCATTCTGCCTTCGGGAGAGAGACAGGGAAAGAGGGAGGGGAATGGGGACCCATTGTTTCTTAACCTGTACAGAGTATTTGACTTTATGTCCTTCACATGCATATATGTATGTGTATCTCCCCCTCCCCCCAAACAGTTGGTACAATTTTTAATAAAAGCATTTAAAGCAAAGTTGGTCCTCCAAGGTGTGTGAAAAATGCAAAGGAATCCGTTAGGGAGTCAAGAGACTCCTAGTTTGCATCTCAGCGGTCATCCTAGTTACTCTCCAGGCTTCTGACTTTGTCGTGACTTCCTTTCTCCCTCTGGAGTTGAGGAGAGCCCTTATGGCCACTCAGCACGCAGCACTGCAGAGGCCCCATGAGGTGGAAAGACACAGACTTTGGATGCAGACCTGGAGTCCGTTTGGGTTCCGGCCTCCACTGGCTGAATGATCTTAAGCAAGTTATGTAACTCCTCTGAGTCTTCACTTCTGCCACATGTAAAGAACAGCTGTGCCTGCAGGATTAAAGGAATGTGTGCAAAGGACCTGCCCAGGGCAGTGGTAGCAGCCTCCACAATGGAAAGGATCCTGGCAGCCCCTCCATCCCACTCCCCACCTCTGTGTCAAGCTGGGTAACAGTTTCCTTTGATCAAGGCACCACCTAAGGAGGTAGGCTAGTTGTTAGGAGACCCTTGCATTTCTTTGTGGATTAATGTGGTGTCTGTCTCAAAAGGGTAGTTCAAAGGTAGACAGAGTTCTGAAAATCCTTGGGGTAAACTACTGCTAGTTCTATCAGCAGTATGCCCTGTGCCAGGGGGCCAGCTGGCCTTGCCTGTGCTGGGCCCCCCATGATTTAGGAAATGGTCTGCTCTCCGGGCTGGGCTTGGACTCCCATTCCCCGATCTGATAACGGGGCACTTGAAGTTTCAACATTGATCCATCTTGTCTGGTTAAACCTCAATACCAGGAAATGAACCTCTTCATTTTGTGGATGAGTAAACTGAGACCTCGAAAGGGGATACAGTTTCTATTTGGGCTTTTGAAATTGCTGAGTCAGTCTGAGGGGGGGTTACCCCATCCCTCTGTGTTTCCATTTGGAAATTGCAGCACTCTTGCCCAGATTTGTGGGGAAGCCGAAACTTGTCTATTTTTAATGCCAAATAACTGCCTCTTCTCCTGTAAAACATGGCACTTCTAACCACTCTATTTGGACAGAAAGGTTTATTTTTACTGGAGTGTGGTAGAAGTGTGGCCTGATGCCACGATCGGATGTTATTCTACATTTCATTTGCTGGGTTGTCATTGAGCCCATTAAACAGCTTCTATGAGGAATATAATTGCTTCTATGAGGAATTAGTAGGTGATTAATGATCTTACTAGCTTTCTTTCAAGTCACCTGCCCCTACTTTGGGGAAGGCTGGAAACCTAAGCGCTCACCCTTGTCCCACCCTCTCCGATCCTTCATCCCTCCTGAGAAGTCAAAGGCACAGCTACCCACATTTGACTCCGGTTTTATTGCTCGCCAGCTGAGTGGCATTGGGCAGATAGAACCTTTCTGAGTCAAGGTTTCCTCATCCGTAAAATGAGGTGATAATTGTGCCTACCCGGGTGATAATTGTGCCTACCCCGGAAGGTTATTGTGAGCACCAGTGTGTGAATACCTGTAAGGTGCTTAAGATAGTGTTTGGTACAGGGGGCCTCCCTGGTGGCGCAGAGGGTTAAGCAACGCACTATGAAGCAAACCGCAGCCACTACAGCATGAGTTCGATCCCTGCTGCCGGCCGATCCCTGCTGCCGGCCGGCCGGCCGGGGAGGGGACCCACATGGTGCGGCAGACCTCTCCTGCTGTGCCCGCTGCTCCCCTCAGCAGTGTACTTCCGTTGATCTGCCTGTTCTGCTCCCTGCTCTCTGTGGTGAGTCCTCTCACCCCCCCCACGCCTCTGGCCTGTACCCCAGTGCTTGTATGCATGAATAAATAAATCTTTTAAAAAAAAAATAGTGTTTGGTACAGATTAAGTTTCAAGAAATGTTAGCTCTTAATATTATTATGATAATATTACTATTATTTGTAGTAATATTACATTGACTCTTCTTTGTAGGCAGTTGATGGAGAAACTCCAGCCATTCTTACTCAGAAGTGTCCCTTGCATCTATCTGCTGTCTACCTCTGTGCCGTTGCCTGAAGGGAAGTCCTTTCACCTGGACAATGCAGAGAGGGCCTCCAAACTGGTCTCCTTGCAGCATGCCCCTTCTGCAGTGCCTTCTCTATTGCCAGGGGACTTTTCTAGAAGACAGATGTGATCCCATTTCAGTCCTCCCCCACTGGAGGATCCCTCCCCCACTTGATCCCTGTCAGCTCAAGTCCACATCCCGTAGCCCGCCTCTATGGCTGCCCCTTGTATTAATACTCTGTATTTGTATTCTACATAACAATCCCAAAATTTAGTGTTTTGAGGCCACAAACATTTACTATCTCATAGTTTCTGTGGGTCAGGAATTGAGGCGCTACAACCCGTGGGAACAGCATGATGAGTTACTATCAAGATAGAGACCCTGGAGCACACAGTGAATTTATGTCAAGTCAGTGTACAAGCTCAGCGGTGGGGTGGGAGGAGAGGGTCATGTCTACAATGATATAGTGCAGCCGCCAAGCCTCCTGCCCTCCACTCAGTGAACACACGGAGCCTGGAGTGATATGACATAGGAGCGTGAGTGACATGGGAACATGTGTGACAGCCCTTTCCTGGCCTCAGATTGCACCAGCATCTTATGACACGCAAAGAGAAGTTTCTCTGCTCAAGTATAGCACAAAATGCCAGTAGTTTCCTCCGCTGCTCAGCGGGTACAACAGAACGCTCTTCTAAAGGAAAAGCTGGCTGGCTGGGATTCCCTGAGAAACACTGTGTCTGCTTACTGTGCTTCATGGGTGTCTGAAAGGATTTGCAAAGGCAGTTTTCACTTTACGTGAGATTTGCCTTACGGGGCTCTTGGAGTCAGTTCCTATGTAAGATGAGAGCCCCTGGACACTCAACCCTGCCTCTCCTCTTAATCCCCTGCTTCCTGGGAGTTTTTCCCCTTGCAAATGGGCAGGCTCAGAGTGGAATTAGACTTGGAATTGGAATTATCCTGAAGGGAGGGTTAGAGTAAGCGGTGGCCTGATTGCTGCTGCCTTTACTGCCACTCAACATTCCCGGGTTCCATGCTCCCCTGTGGGTGGATCTGCCACTAGCATTTGAGTCACCAGGAGCCCTGCCTGGGAGAGAAGACAAGGTCCACTGAATGAGTCATTGGCAGTGGCCGAGCCCCTTACCATGTGCGAGACAGCACCCTAGGCCCACTACAGATTCAAGAGAAAGCGGCTGCAGGGTCCTCGTCCTCAAATCATGTCCTAAAAGAAATCCAATTGCCCTGAAGCAATAAAAACTCCACCAGGACCGAGGAGACTGGGTTGTTGTTTTGTGTTTTTTGGTTTGTTTTTTTTAAAGATTTATTTATTTATATCTACAAGAACTGGGGCACAGGCCAGAGGTGCTAGGGGTGAGAGGATTCACCAGAGACAGAGTGGGGAGCAGAACAAGCAGATGGACTGAAACACACTGCTGAGGGGAGCAGCGGGCACGGCAGGAGAGGTCTGCTGTGCCATGTGGGTCACTCCCTGGCCGGCAGCAGGGATCGAACTCGTGCTGCAGTGGCTGCTTTTTGCTTCATAGTGTGGTGCTTAACCCACTGCACCACCAGGGAGGCCCCAAGTCTGGGCTTCTAAACCAACTCTGTCACTACTTAGCTGAATGGCCTCTAGAAAAGAAGTGATTCACCTTTCTCCTTCTTAGTGTCCTTGTCTATAAATTGGGATAGGACCAGCCTGCATATACATAACCCACCCAGCAGTTTATGCAACCGTTTCTTTTTTCCATTGTGAACTGCTTTGAGATTCTGCTGAAACAGTATACGGATCCTCTCCCCAGGAGAAGCACATAGAAGCACATTCAAGAATCTTTGTATATAATTTCAGGCTCTCCCTGGTGGTATAGTGGGTTAAACAACACTCTATGAGGCAAGCCACAGCCACTGCAGCACGAGTTCGATCCCTGCCGCTGGTAGGGGAGGTGACCCACTCTCCTGCCTTGCTCACAGCTCCCTTCAGCAGTGTGTTTCAGTCTGTCTGCCTGTTCTGCTCCCCACTCTGTCTCTGGTGTATCCTCTCACCTCCCACATCTTTGGCCTGTACCCCAGTTCTTGTATGCATAAATAAATGAATCTTTAAAAAAGAATCTTTGCATATAATTTCAGGCAATTTATTGAGTCTCTTTACCTGTCACTTTGTCCCCAGGTGTAAGAATTATAGTTTTATTGTGAAGGGAAACACAGGAGAATAAGTACTTGAAAACAGACACTAATGCAAGCTCTTCCTGCTTGCTACGCCTGACTTTCCTCACACCACCAGAAATCCCCTCTCCGTGCTATACATCTCACCCTTGGGCACGCTGTGAGGGAGGGTGGTGCCATCTCTGGAGCCACTCATGTTTATTGTGCTGCCACCTTGATGCCAGGGTTGTACACTATCCTATCAACACACTCGGAGACCAGCTTGGCACTGGTCCCTGTGGCAGCCACATTCCCAGCCCAGACAGCATTTGTGGCCACAGTTGTCTTTGTAGCCCTTCCTTTTTTTTTTTTTTAGATTTTACTTATTTATACATACAAGAGCTGGAGTACAGGCCAGAGGCATGGGGGATAAGAGGACTCACCAGAGACAGAGCAGGGAGCACAACAGGTGGAATGAATGAAATTCACTGCTGAGGGGAGCAGTGGGTGAGACAGGAGAGCTCTGCCGCGCCAGGTGGGTCCCCCGTGGCGGGGACTGAACGTGTGCTGCAGTGGCTGACAGATGCTGCATAGTGACGTGCTTAAACGCTTGCGCCACCAGGGAGGCCCCCGTTGCAGACTTTCTTTTTCACCCAGCATGAAGAAGGGCTGTGAGCCTAGGTGCCTTTCCATGCAATCAGGGAGAAAAGGGGCTTCTGGTGAAGGTGTCTTGGGGTTTCATGCTGAAAGAACCTCAAAGGTGTAGGAGAATGTGCTCTGTGACGGTGGGGACCAGGAGCTGTCACGGGCAAAGGCCTGGGAGCTTCGGGCACCCCTGATAAAAAGGTTTTTGTTTTTCACCTGAGTTGAGTCTGGGATTCTGCTCAATGAGTGTATCTTTGAAGTGGAGAGGGTTCAGTGCCTGGTCACAGCCCCATTTCTAATGTCATTACATTTGCCAAGTGCCTTGAGCCCCCGGCACAAATTTCATAGGCCGCGCGCACGTAGGTTGGGTTGGGCACTGTTTAAACAGTGATCACAGAGAAGCCCATCAGCTTGACTGCCAGTGGACATTAGCATGTGAATGGGTTTGTGTGAGTCTGGCTGGACTCAGGGCTCCCAGGGGCAGAGCCCTCTCTGCAGTCTTCAGCAAAGCACTTACTTCCCCCTTGCTTGATGTTCTTACACCTCCGGAGAGGAGCGATGAAGGGAGTGAAGGAGCTGGATGCCTACCAGCGTGATGATCAGTGAGATAAGCCATCCACTACCCTGTTTATGTCTGAATCGCTCCTGGGTCCAGGCTTTGAGTGACAAAATGAATCTTGTTTCTATTTCTCGTCCTGCCAAAGTCTAGAAGTCAGATTCTGCACTTTCGGGAAACTTGACTTGCTCGTTTCAGTATGATTCAATGTGGCAATTTGTGGGTAGAGGTGGGGTTGGCCAGGCTTCCACTGCAGCAGGTGGGCTCTAACCAGTGTCAGATGGTGGGCTAGGCTGAAGGCCACCTGCTTCGCTCAGGTTTGGCCATGAGCAGAGGCCAAGCTCACCAACCGTCCGTCTATGTCCCCCAACACCTTGGTGTATTATTCTGCCAGTGGGTTGCTGGTGACCGAGGGTGCAGCCACAGTGGACAGAGTAGCTGCCTGCCAGCTTGGTGCTGTCAGCCACCACTGTCCCCTCTTGAGAGGAAGGGCAGTGAGGAGAAGATATAGTCCAGACTGCCCTGTTCTCTTCTCTGGTCATCCCAGCATCCATGACTAGAGTGGGGGGGAGGGGAGGGAGTTGGAGGGAGCTCTGGCCCAGGAACAGCCTGCAGTGTTTAGATGTTAGGACTCCAAGGAAGTTCTATCGGATAATCAGTCAAAACCTCCCCCTTGCTCACTGCTTTTGCTTCCAGTGTTTTTGGCCTGCCTCCTCACAGTACTGGCTACAGGAGTATGTATGTTCCTTTTGCAAGCCAAAGAAACTGTTTATTTTTTAAGCTCTCTACCATGAGCCACAAACAGAAGCTCTCCCCACAGGAAGCCTCAGAGCCTGACACAAAGAGTTAACCTCCCTCCAGTGGTATCCTATCAGAACCTTGAAACCTGTGTCAGCTTCTCTTTCCCGCTCCCCCAGTGTTTAGCCTCGGGACTGCCAATCGCTAGCTCCTTGCACACAAAGGCTTCTCTGTTTCTGGCCAAGCTGCAGTCACATGCTTTCACTCTTAACCCCAGAGCTTTAAAACTAAACACCCACCCACTTTGGCCCCAGATGACCCTGTTTACGTCTGCTGAGCCAATTCCAAACAGCAACAGTAGTGAAAACTTCTGTTGGGGAGAGACTGCTTGACTGTTGGTGTGAGAGAACAAATCTTCACTTTGTATAATGTGAGGACTTTAAGACGTTTTGGGAAATGACTTAGAGGAAAAATCACAAGGAAGCCAGAGCCTGCCCCAGCTTCTCTGTTTTCTAGAGTGTCTCTTACCAGAGACTCCGGGGGCTCAGGATAAAGCTTACAAGAGACTGCAAATGGTGAGCAAAGTTTTAAATGGCTAAGGGGGAGAACATTGTGAATTTTCTTGTTGAGATCCTATATTTTTTTAACCCTTACAGAAAGGGTTATTTCTTTGATTCTTTTTTTTTTTTTTAAATGAAAGAGATTGTCTTTGCTTCACAACATGGAGAAGGGAAGAGACTGTCTTTTCCTTGGTTTAAGGGAGTGACCTTGGGAACTGTAGGGACTTCTGAAAAGGAGGTCTGGACTGATCCATTTCAAAGTTCTGTTTTTCCCCTAAAGATTCCTTTTCTTTCAGTCTTGTGTTAGCTGTGAAGGAAGTCAAGTTTCCTTTGATTGTTCTTACCCTGATCAAAGTGGTAGAAGTTTAAGGAAAAATATCAGAGTTTGAAAATGCTGGTGACATTGGAGGCCCCAGATTTGGTATTTGTAAACAGTGCAGATAACAGAAATGACCAAGGCCTGATGGTCTCACGTCCAGCCCCAAAGGAAGTACTAGTACCAAAGATGGAGCCAAACAAGACAATTCCATGTCTTAGGGGTCAGTGAAATTGCTCAGGCAGGAAATGGCAAAAAGGTTTCATCTCTAGTGATGATACTGAGTAACTTACAGCTGTCCTTGTTGGGAAGGTGTCTGATGCCACATGAGGCTTAGCAGAAAAGAGCACAATGACCAATAAGCAAAGTCAACTGGGCCCAGGAAGAGGAAATGATAGCACATATTTAGTCCTACAGATTAGCTGGGCCATGTGACAGGGTTCTGAGGAACAAAATGTAAGCAGAAATGAATTGTGTCACCTCCAGGCTATGGTAGAAAATACTTATGTGCCTTTTTTCTTTTTTAAAGATTTTATTTATTTGTGTGGAAGAACTGGGTTGTAGGCCAGGGGTGAGGGGGTGGGGAGTGTGAGAGCTTTCACCAGAGACAGAGTGGGGAGCAGAACAGGCAGATCTACTGAACTACACTGCCGAGGGGAGCAGTAGGGGAGGCAGAGGAGGTCTGCTGTGCCATGTGGTTCAGCTCCCTGGCCAGGGGTCAAATTTGTGCTGCAGTGGCTGCTGATAGCTTCATAGTACTGACTTAACCCCAGGGAGACCCCCATATAGTGTATTTTAAACACATCTTCTGGTACTAGTACCAGTACTCACTCTATCAACAAACACATGACTGCATCAGACCAGAGAGGAAGGAGATCACTTATGAAGAGGAGAAGAAAAGATTTCAGAGTTATGATAACACTAATGGCTGGGCACTAGGGCTGGAGAATTCTAGATTTAAAAGGGAAAAGAAACCTTGACAATATAATCATATGTCAAAGGATTTCTTAGGAAAAATGCTGATTACCTCCTGATCTCAAATAACAAAGTATTTCTATGCCAGGATCTATTCACCATCCTCTTCCGAAATGTTTGTACAGATGGTTCACTTTACACACTTGTTAAACACAGGACTTATTAACCAGTTTTCTTATTTTCTTCTCAACTGTTGCTTTTCCTTATTCCCATCACAACTATTAGTATTTGTACTACTGTGCAATAGCCTGATCTATTTTCTCTCCTCTATGGACCACTTCCCATTCCATATTTCAAAGCCCTGTGCAGCATTCACTGTGGTTATAACCACTGGAGGTGTTGCTTATTGTCCTTAGGCTCTAAACATATTTGTGTGTCTGGTGATTTCTTTAGGAAACATTTCTATCAGTGCAATTTCTGGGTCAGAGATATAAGGAACACTAATTGCTATATTAGATAACTCTTCAAAATCTTTTATATATATATATGTACATATACCTATATGTACTTAAAAGAGCAGGTTTATTGGGAAAAGGGATAGGAAAGTAGAAGACACTTGCATACACACAAGTGGGCAGGAAGAGCTGCCAGCCCTTCAAAATCTTAAAGGCTGGACACAGAAAATTTCTCACTCACCCACCTGTCTAATGTAGGTGGCCTTCAGTATGGAGACTCAGGGATCCAGGTTCCTTCTAGTTTGTCAGCTTCACATGTACCTTCAAAAGTCACTCCAGAGTGGGAGAAGATTGTGGAGAAAGCACATCTGCTTCTTAACCACACAGCTTGGAAGTGACAACACCTCTATTCACTTTCCATTAGTGAGCCCTGGTCATACTCACTGCAATAAAAACATTGGGGAATAAAGTTCCTGGCTGGACTTCCCAGCACTGCCTGTACATAATTAGTGCACAGTTAACCACCTCTGGTCATAAAGGGGATGGGTTTTCAAAAGACCTTGATGCCTGTCCCTAAATTGCCTTGCAAAATGTTTGCCATTTTAAAACTTTGTTTGCAGTGTATGAGAATCCTCACATAGTTCACTTTAACAAATTAAAAAAAAAGATTTATTTATTTATGCATACAAGAACTGAGGTACAGGCCAGAGGTGGGGGGTGGGTGAGAGGATTCACCAGAGACAGAGTGGGGGAACAGAACAGGCAGATCGACTGAAACACGCTGCTGAGGGGAGCAGTAGATGAGACAGGAGAGGTCTGCTGCACCGTACGGGTCACCACCCTGGCCAGGGATGGAACTCGTGCTGCAGTGGCTGCGGATAGCTTCATAGTGCTGCAACTCAATCCCTTACGCCGCCAGGGCGGGCCCCATTTTAAAACATTTTACTTTGTTAATTTTATGGGTGCAAGGGGACTTCTTATTTGATTAGTTGACACTTTTTTTCCTGTAAGAGTTAGGAATACTTATATGCTTAATTGCCACATTTTCTTCTGTGAACTGTCTCTTAAGTGTTTGGCTTTTTTAACTTGTGAAGTTAGTGTCTTATTGTCTATTCTTAAGAGCTTTTTTTTTTAAGGTTTTATTTATGTATACAAGAACTGGGGTACAGGCCAGAGGCATGGGGCGGGGGTGAGAGGATTCACCAGAGACAGAGAGGGGAGCAGAACAGGCAGACTGACTGAAACACACTGCTGAGGGGAGCAGCGGGCGAGGCAGGAGAGGTCTGCTGTGCCATGTGGGTCCCCTCCCTAACAGGGATAGAACTTGAGCTGCAGTGGCCGTGGAAGCCCCACAGTGCGGCGCTCAACCCTTAGCGCCTCCAGGAAGGCCCTCCTAAGAGCTCTAAGTTGTTTGTGTTAGTTTCCCTTAGTTGAGTCACAACATATTTTTAATGTAGTGAAATCAACCAATCCTTTCCTTTGTGATTTGTTATGATTTCTTTATATTTTATGCTTATAAAAAATTTAAACTATTTAAATATTTATACATTATCTTTTCTTCTCTTTAAATTGCTTTCCTTTAATAACAATGATAATATAGTCTAGCTGGCATTTATTCTGTGATAGAGATGCGATAAGGAGCTATCTTGAGTTTTATTTTCCCAAAAGGTAACCAGGTCCACATACCATTCACTACTTTGATATCGACATCTCCTTGAAGACCTGCACTACGTCAGGACTTAGACCCAGTTCCAGAAACCCTTTTGTAGAATGAACATGAAGTCATTGACCATGGTCTTTCTCATTTCTCACCTAGTATTCCCCTCAGTAACAGCACATACATCTAGGTTCGTCTGCGCTACTTCTGACAGGAAAGTCCCAGGCCCTGTTGGGTCACATGACTGACAAAGTGACTCAAATTTCATCACTTCTCTTATCACTAGACTCAATGTGAATCACTTTGATTCCAACCATGTGACTTTCCTGACCTGGATACCTCTTTCCCCTTCCACTTTTGCCCAGAATATAAACAATCTTGCTTAATGATAATTTCTACCCTTCCTCTTCCTTCCTCTTTGGGGACAGGGGTGAGAAACAATTTTTGCTCACCATCTTCAGTTGCTTATCTGCCCTTGCTCTGCCCTCCTGCCCCTTCTCCAGAGCCCAGACAATTATGGGCTACCCTTTGAGTCTCTTCCACAGACTTATCTTTGGGGGACCCTCTATTCTTTGGGATTTAGACTTTCAGAGCACTTTCCTGTGGGCTTTGGGCCTAGAGCGCATCTTATCGCCTCGCCTACTAATAGTCCTGTCTCCAGGTCCAAGAATGGTGCAATTTGTCTCTAGTTGGCTTCACCGGTGAGCCTGATGGTGGCTAACATGGGGACAGCACAAAGGCACTTCTACCGACAGGTCCTGGTGACTCATTTTTACAGTTAGAGGGTGGAGGGAGAGCAGGGCTGTAGGAGCACTGTTAACTGTGCTTAGTCACTACACTAG
Source organism: Galemys pyrenaicus (assembly GCA_019455555.1). Lineage (NCBI taxonomy): Eukaryota > Metazoa > Chordata > Mammalia > Eulipotyphla > Talpidae > Galemys > Galemys pyrenaicus. The sequence continues at coordinate 8,346,937 of JAGFMF010011739.1, read as the reverse complement.
GCTTTTTGGGGTAGTTGGAACTAACCAGTTACAATGCTGAGCTACACCAATATTTTGGGAGAGCCGGAAAACTCCGAATGGCAGAGGGATGGATGGTCTTGGCTGGTATGACTGTCACGTATTCCAGACTCAGCGACCCCTTGTGAGAACCTACGATCCAAGCCTCTTTCCAGTGAAAACCCTCAGCCATTAAGCTGCCTCAACAAGAAGATGGCAGGTAGGCAAATTCCTGTTTGTCACCAGACATGAGGAAGTATGTCTGGCGGGAGCAAGCAGTGAACACGCCAGCGCCTTTTGTCAGCTTTGTTATAGCTGGTACTCTAGTGAGATGAGGGAATATTCTTGCCCCAGCATCTCTTCCCCCCGCTTCTCTCTCCAAGACTGAGACAATGTGACTTCACACAGGGCACTGGCAAAGAGACCCCAAAACCTGGTTGACTTCTGACCTGCTTTGTACTTCAGATCCCACCCCACTCCCAGCCCCTGCCCAACAGCTTTTGGGGTAACCAACCCTCAGGAACAGACCATTTTTGGTAGGGCGGGGAGGAGGAAAGACACTCGTTTCCTCAAGAATGGTCAGACAGGGAAACAGCTGAGAGAAAGCTGTGCTGTCTAGAAAGGAAGCCAGAAAGGAAAACAGAGACTCTTTGAACTTGTCTCACTAAGCCGACAGGAAAACTGCAAAAACACCATCAGACTGGGTCAGGATGCAAGGGGAACAACCAGGAAGGCATGGCTCCTTTGAAGGTTTCCCGCTCTGTGTGAGGTGGGGTACACCAGCTGGAGAGAGGAGCAAGTCTTCATGCTCAAACGGACTCCAAAGTGGAGCTGCCGTGCTCCTTGTAGTAACCAGAGCCAGAGGAAAGAGGGTTGTAGAAAGTAGATACCGATGAGCAGGAGCTGGCTGGGGAAGGGGAGACTCCAGGCGAGGAATGCAGGGGCCTGCAGAGAAAAGTGAAGCAAGTGCAAGGCCATCCTTGACCCCAGGGGGACTGTGCTGGTGAGACCTGGCAATGGTCCGGTGGGATGGAGAAGGTGATTCTTGGCCTCAGGCAGGGACACTGGTAATTTGTGGGACCCAGTGCAAAATGAAAATCTACCTTACTCCCATGCCCCAGTTAAAAAATGATAAAGACTTTTAAGATAGCAACAGCAAAGTACTAAATCAAGTGCAGGGTGCTCTCAGCAGGGGGTGTGCAGGTGCTCTGGCCAGTGGCTGTGAACTGGCCCTGGCTGTGAGGTTCTCCAGTGGAAAGTTCTGCCAACTCCTATGTAAACGGACAAAATGGCCAAAAGGATGAGTCCAAGCTGTGGCCGTGAAGCCACAGGAGTGGAAAATCAAACTCTCTGAGGAGTCTTTTGGATTTAGAAGATATTGTGGAAAAATAAAGACTATTAACACAGGTTTTTAAGTTTTTAACAGGCCTTACATCTCTAAAACCATATAACAAAGGCGACAATTTTATGAGCCAAGGTATGCATAGCACATTTTATGTTCCTAAACGACCTAAGTGATTTTTGTAGGTCCTTAAAGAACACTAAAAACGTTAATGTAGTGGGGGAAAAAGAACTGTAGGTATTCTTCTTTCTCCATCAAACAATTTTATTTCTTTGAATCAAGAAAAGTCATCCCTCCCACCATTTCTCCTGTACCTTAAATTTATCATCCCTGGTTCAAACCAGGTTGTTTCTTTCTCTTTTTTAAGAAGATTTGTTTAATTTATTTATGCATACAGAATCAGGGTCTTAGCCAGAGGTGTGGGGGGTGAGAGGATTCACCAGAGACAGAGTGGGGAGCAGAACAGGCTGATCTACTGAAGTACACTGCTGAGGGGAGCAGCGGGCAAGACCGGAGAGGTCTGCTCCTCCATGTGGGTTAGCTCCCTTGCTGGGGATCAAACCCATGCACCCATGTCACAGTAGCTGGGGGTAGACTGATAGCACTGAGACTTGACCTTCACTACCAAGGAGGTCCCTGGACCAGGTGGTTTCTTATTTGCCATGAGGTCGTCTTCCACAGTTTGGAGCCACTGTCTCCCCAATATTCTTAGAACTGGTGTCGTTTGATGGGTTGCACTTTCTCCCCAGTCCCTCAGGCAAACCCATCCTGTTAATCAGTCAAGGTATGTGTCAAACTCCCTCTGGAGATAGTCTAGTTGGAGCGTATAAGATGTGATCCTAGAGATTAAGGAGGAAAGTGAGGGACACTGGGGGTTAGAGGAAGAACTGGATGTGGCTGCTTTCCCTCTGCTTTGGGGAATCTGTTTCAAATGCCTTTCTGGCTCCCTAGTTCAGCTTTCCTCGCCGAGAAATGGGGTAGGGGAGGATAAGAACCACCTGGGGAGATGGGGACGGCCCTCTCCTCCAGTAGCTCTGAAGATCCATCAGGCCCTGACCTCCTTGTTCTCCACGTGTGGCCTTGGGGGAATGGACTGTCACTCCAGTTACTTGGCCAGTGTGCTCTCTCTCCAGTGGAGCTTTCTGGACCTCCCAGAGGGAGATGTGCTGACCAGCCCCTGGTGAATAGGTGTGTGTCCCTAATGTCATTCTAATTCACAAGACCTTAGCTCAGCAAGCCTGTGAGGCCACAGATCTCCTCTAAATAAGACAAGGAGCCAATTTGAAATGGAGATACATGTGGTGATGAAGAGTTATACTATATTTCATTGCCCAGGAGAAAGTGTCCAAGAAAAGTCTTGGAGCTGAAAGTAAAATTAAAAAAGCAAAGAATTTCCTTTACACCCAGCCAAGCCCCACTAGTAAACTGCAACATGAACAGCTACTTAACAGAGAAGAATAGGAGAGGAGGCCTTAGGTGGCCTTCCCAACTGCAGCCTCACTCACTCCTCAGGGTGGGTTTCTTGAAGTGGAGCAGAGACAGATGGCCCATGGCGTTTGCAAGGGACAGAATGGAAAGGCCTGCAGGGGCCTCAATCTGGAGACCAGGAATGAGGTCTGCTTCACCTGCTCTTCCTGCTGACAGACACCACCAAACTTAGCAACCTCCGTGGGACTTCACTGCTTACCACTACCCCATCCCCCACAGCATCCCAGTCTGTGGGGCCACAGAGCAGTCTCTGAGGCCGGGGACTGGAAAAGGCCCAAACAGGGACAGTCCCCTGGGGAGGACCAAAGGTCAGGGCCTAGGGTCTGGGGGCCCAGTAGATGGCCCCCCCACTGCCTGCAGGCAGTGCAGCCAGCAGGAGCCCAACCAGCGGGTGGCAGCAAGTGGGGGTGGGGGTGGGGGAGGCATGAGGCCCTCATGCCCTCGTGGCCAGGGTGACTGAATCTGCCAGCTGTGGGGCCCTCCTGTGCCAAGTCTGCCCTGGCTCCGTCTAGTCGTAATCGATGCTGGCGCCAGGCCAGGCCCCCTGCCAGCTCCCGTCACACTCGGCTAACATAAGAGGCCCAGCCCATTAACTCCTCGCCAAGGCCCATTGTCTGGGTCTCTGCCCCGGTGGTTTATTTACTCCGAGGCTGGACAGTGGGGGCTGGGAGGTAGTAGGAGCGGTGGGATCAGATCCTGTGGAGCAGCCCAGAGCTGGCTGAGCCCAGTAGGCCAGGCTGACCACAGCGTCCAGAGCACAGGGCAGCTGGGGAGGGTTTGTGTCAGTGTATTTTTTTTAACTTTCTGTTATGATTTGAGTTGTTACAATGCTTAATATGCAATTGATCAGAACATAAAAAATTGTATTAATACATAGCTATTAAACACAAGAAGTAAAATTTTATTGGAAAACAAGACTTTCTTCTCAATGCATGTATATATGGATGACTATTGTTTATTGCTAGTTTATCTCCATGTTTTTCTTATGTTTACATTTAAACATTGAAAAGCACTGTTCACATAAATAGATAATAGAAACCAATGAGCTTTGTTATAAGAATGTCATTCAAGCCTTTGAATGTCTTCCAAGTGATATGCCTAATTCCATTTTTATAAAAATGTTTTTAATGATCTGCTGACAATTTGATGAGTGTCTACTTCAGTTTTGTTGAAAGTGAAGAATTGGAAACCACTTGATTTGCAAAAAGATTTTTTGCCCCACTTATGTTCTATCCACTCCAGGGTGTGGTGCCCACAGTGGGGGCCAGAATGGTAAGAAAGTTTACATTTTCTCTGTAAAACCCCCACCCCCCACAAGTATGGAAGGGGAGCTCTAACATTAGGCGTTAAGAAGAGCATAGGAAATTGAAGATCAGGAAGTGGATTCTCTTCAAATTATTTTGATTCACCAGCCTCTTCAAGCCTCTTGTTGTTTGACACCCCCATTTTATGACTCAGACTAAAAATCTACTTGAGTGCCAGATTTTAATTTTTTTTAAAGATTTATTTATTTATGCATACAGAACTGGGGTACAGGTCAGAGATGCGGGGTGGGTAAGAGGATTCGCCAGAGACAGAGTGGGAAGCAGATCAGGCAGATCTACTGAAGTACACTACTGAGGGGAGCACAGGCAAGGCAGGAGAGGTCTGCTGAGCCATGTATGTTAGCTCCCTGGCTGGGGAATCGAACTCACACAGCAGTGGCTGCAGATAGCTTCATAGTACTGCGCCTTAACCCTTTGCGCCACCAGGGAGGTTCCCAGATTTTAATTTTTATTCCTCTGCTATGAGTATGCTGTAAAATAGATCTGATTGTGGCATCAATACAGAGATGCCAGTGGCCATTGCTCCAAACCTTCACAGCCCTCAGATTAGCCTTAGCCCAGCTAATCTCCTTCGAGTGCAGACTCCTTCAGGTTCAGACCTACAACCTACTGTTTATTATTTTTCTCCATTGAGTTTATTATTTATTTGCTGAACTGAGGAAAGAAAGTGGCGTGGAGGTTCCAAGAGAACTTTCCATAAGCATTAGAAACATCATTCTGTAACAGGGTGGTCCCAGGAAAAAGGGAAGTTCCCAAAATCTTGGTTCCACCCTAAGTGGGTGGAGCTGAGGATAAGAAAATTTTCTACAGAGAAGAGAGAAGGGAAGAAGGGAAGATGGAGAACAGCAAGGAGACCTGAAGGAGGCACGTGGAGCAGAGGGACATGTGAAGAAACTGTGCTTGCTTTTTGGTTTTGGACTGGTTGGAACAAATGTCGGTGAGAGACCCGTGGGGAGGTTAGCAATGGCAGCTTTCATCTTAATTTTAATTTTGCTCTTTTCCTCCCAGATTTGTTTGACTCTTTCTAACCCTTTTCTATGGGTCTCTACTGAAAGGTCCTTTAGATGTGTGCCAGGTTTTTGGGCCTTGCTTTGGGCCAATCCTATTTAGCTGGACTTTTACCCTCAAGGAGATGGGTAACTTTAGATGCTTCACTTAGTAACTATAGTTTTTATTCTTTCTTTATTGTACCCTAGTTGTATTAAAGTTCCTTTCCATTAAAAGTTTTGTATGTTTGTCTTAATGCGGCGAATGGCAGAACCCATTCAGAGAGGGCAGGCTTGGGGGTTCTAAGTGCTCCTCTCCCTGTCCTGTAACAATTCTATCTCAGGGTCCTAGAGAAGTGGTGTCCAAGCAATTGCCCAAAAATTGAGAGGCAGCACCTCCAAATATTGATATTTTAATGAATTACATACATGTGCTACTGTGAACCACTGTATTAGATGGACTAGACTTTATTTTTTTTTATATTCAAAAGAGAAGGGAGTGAAGGATGCTTGCACAGACACAAGTGGGCAGAAAGAGCCGCCCCTGAAAGGGAGGGTTTGCTAAAGAGACCTGTGTAGTCACAGGTAGGCAGTCTGGGAAGAGAGCAGCCTCTGCTCTTTGCAAAGAGAGAAAGCTGGTGAAGGAAAACACCTACATAGGCACAGGCAGGCAGGAGAGCTGCTGCTAAACCTTTAGATTTTAAGACACAAAGTTTATTTTATCCCCACCCCCAAGAGTGGCCTTGCAGAACCCTCTTTGTAATCCATTGTGCTAGCTCTTTCACCCCAGGCTGCTCTCAAAGCCCTGAGGTGCTTGTGGCCGAGGGGGAGGGGATGGCACAAGGACCTTTGTTCTGACCTTCTCAAAGGCAGGACTCTCCAATCCTTTAAGCCAATATTTACTAAGTTGTGTGCCAGGCACTGTGCTGGTTTCTGAAAACATAAAATGACACAATCTATGTTGCACAACAGCGTTAATGTGGTTAGCACTACTTATCTGTTCACTTAAAAATGGTTAAGATGGAAATTTTTATGTTATGTGTTTTTTACCACACCCACAAAAAAGACAGTCTCTGTGCTTAAGAAGATTATAGAGTAGTGGGGAAAACAAGAATTCACTCATTTGTTTATCTGGCAGCTTTTAATTAATGTAATGCCAATCACGTCCCAGCCCTGGATAGGTGCTGGGGAGGAGCTAGAAGCAAAACCAGGCTGTCAGCCTCCTAGGGAGCCGATGGTCCATGGTCAGCCTGGAATGTGCACCTGCTCTGCCCAGTACAGTAACCACTGGCCACGCATGTGTTCACATTTAAATTAATTAAAATAAAATAAAATGGAAAATCCAGACCCCAGTCTCACTAGTCATATTTCAAGTGCTCCACAGCCACAGAGGATACCATGTCAGATCATACGGACAGACAACTTTCCGTCATTGCAGACAGCTCGAAAGTATCAAGTGCAGTCCCCGCCATGGATGGGATGAACCAAATCATCTAGCGAGGACCTTGTCAGCCTACCCTGTGCCTTCACAGCAATTTGAAAAAGCTTTTCCCCTGGGCAGGTGCAACTTCTCTATGAGCACGAGGTCTGTGGAGCAGAGTGTGGCTCTGTGCAGAAGACAAGCTCTGGAGGACAGGAGATATCAGTGACCCTGTGTTGTTGAATAGACCTCTGGAAACAAAATGCTCAGAAACACTGAGTTATGGTCTAATAGAGTCTCCCACCAGTGCTCCTTGCTCAATGTGGCCTTCCTTATTCATGCAGTTTTCTCAGCACGGGTCTTCTCCCTACTTCTGTACCAACTAAATTCCCTTCAAGGTCTAGGTGAAACACCAAGTCCTTTTCCCTCAAACTGGCCTTCCCTGAGCTTTTCACAACTGCATAAGCCACATTGGCCTCACAATCATGGTCACACTTATAATTTGACAGAAGACTTCGGGACCTGGACAGACCTTCCCCTGACCTGCAACTGCTGGTCTAATTCACTGAAGGGGTCTACCCTTCTGTGATCCATTATCCATCCTGAGAAACAGTGAGGCTCACCCTTCCAGAGTGACACTGACTTCAGTCTCTGGAGCATCTCCAAAAAAACTGGAATGCAAATAGCTCCTTAGCTGGCATTGTATCAAAGAAGAAAGATGTGGACTGTTCTCACTCTTCCTGTGCATCAGAAAATCCACCTCTTCCGGATGAGTTTTGAGAGGGATCAGTGTTGCTGCCTGAATCTGGAGTGATAGAGCCGTGTCTCAGCAAAACACATCCGGTAGGTGACCAGCTAGCAGCCTCCTCAACCCTGCTGGCCCTGCTCAGACTTAGACTGCAATATCTTCCTTTTCATAGCTGGGCCCTTGGGCAGGGTAGCCTGCAGACACTTTCTCAGGCTGATTCTGGGGGTTCCACATTCTGGGGGGTGCCTAGCAAGAAAGGAATCAGCTTTGGAATTATGTCTGGTTTCCGATCCTGATTCTGACATCACCAGTCGCCTTGGGGACCCTGGGCTAATCACCCAATCTACAGGGAGCTCACACTTGTAAAGTGATAACCGTACCTGGTTGTTGAGGACCTAAGTGACAATAAATCTCTAATGAGGCTTTAGAGGTTAAGATCCTGGCTATGGGAACTCAGGCAAGTTACTTAGTTGTTCTGTTCCTCTATCGCCTCATCGCTTACGGGGACTCATAGTAGAGGCTAATTTACAAGGGAGCTGCGAGGATTCCTAAGCACTTGATAGATGATGTGTATATAGTGAATGTTAGCATTTATTCCTCACCTTTCTGACAAGAGAGGTAAGTAAGGTAGTTATTATTATCCTGGACAGTAGGGTTCCACACTTGCTGTTGGTGGAATCTGAATAAGAATCCAGCTTCTGGCCTCCCTGATGGCACAGGGATTAAGCACCATACTATGAAGCATCTGCAGCCACTGCAGCATGAGTTTGATCCCCGGGCCAGGGAGGGGGACCCACATGGTGCAGCAGACCTCTCCTGTCTCTCCCGCTTATCTCTTCAGCAGTGGATATCAGTCGATCTGCCTGTTCTGCTCCCCACTCTGTCTCTGGTGACTCCTCTCACTCCCCTCACCTCTTGCCTACACCCCAGTTCTTGAATGCATAAATAGATAAAAATTAATCTTTGAAAAAAAAATCCAATTTCTCTGAATCTTAGTCTAAGCCTTCAAATCAAAGCCTTGGCCAAAACCTAGCTACCTGGGCTCACAGAGCTGCTGAGTAGTGAGCCCATCTCAGGGCAGCCATAGCTGCTGGGTTTTTTTTTCTTGTTGTAGTTCCTTTCCAGGGGCCTGGGTAACCTCCCCAAGTCAATCTGTGACTCTGTTGCTTGTCCCTGAAAGTCTTCCCCACAACCTATGGCAAGTCTCTTCTCACTTGTGTCTGAAGTTCTTTGGCTTCAAAGCACAAAGGGGCCAAGCCTACCCCTTGGGGTTGCCTGGCTATCATGGCATAGTGGGGTAGTGCTAGGAGCATTTTGGGGCCAGACAGGAGGAGAGGGGTAGACCCAGGCTCTGCCTCCCAGCTATGCTGACAGTGGGAGTGCAGCTGATACCAAGTGGGGTGGGAGAGGGGGAATAAAGTCTTGGTTAAGAGTTGGAGAGAGGGTGAGGAGGCAGGTGATAAAGGGAAGGATAAGGAGAGAGAGACCAGCATTTACAGAGCTGGAGGGATCTCCTGATCTTTCTTTTTTATAGCTCAGAAAAATGATACTTAGATAACTGTTTGTAGGAAAGGTTGGAACAACGATCTAGCCTCTTACGTATCCACTTAGTTTTCCTCTGGAACCAATGCTGCCCTTGCCTCCAATTCTGAATAGCTGGTGTCTGGTAAGGCTTCCCCTCCCCCACCCTCACACTGCTGTCTCCCTGCTGCTCATCCCACAAGGGCCAGGCTGAGGAGGCCAGGATGAAACCTGTTACCTTCCCTTGAAAGACTGACTGTCTTTCAGGTGCTCAGATAACCTCATCACACACCTAGCCTTTTACATTCCTGGTTAACTACCAGAAGCTAGACAATGTTGGTCATCCTTGTGCTCCAGACTTTTACCCCCTTCTAGTTCTGTAATCTCATGAACAGATCCAATCTCCCAAATCCTTTGACTCTCTAGAACTCTTGGTTTATCACCACTGAAATCTCCCTTGATAAGTGATCTTCTCTTTGAACAGTTCTTCACCATCTTGTTCTAATGGAAACCTCCCATCCCCACACAACTTCCTTGCAGCCACCTCCTGTCCTGTCTCTTCTCCTATTCCCTAATATCAATATGCCTGGAGGTGGGGAACTGTCCTCCTCATACCTTCTAACTATTTCTAGAGTATTTTTCTCCTTCCTTCTCACCCTAAAGTACCACCTCGTATGAAGGACATAACCTCAGACCAAAACAGCAACCACTCCTAGCTGTAGACATTTACCACACACTGTGCTATTACTACTCACTCATAGAACATTCTAACACCTAGGTCACAATATTCCTCTGTACTAATATTCTGTTAGTTTTCAAGAGCTTACCACTCATTCATTCATTCTTACACTTGGTGAGTACTTTTGAGTGTTTGTGTGCCGAGTTCTATCCTAGGAGTAAACTAGAGAGAAAATGTCTTGTGAAAGCAAGGATAATTCACAAACAACATAAATTCAGGGAGAGGGGCTAGAAAAGGAACAAAAGTAGGTATAAGGGTCGTGGTAGGGGAGAAAGCTGTCCTAGAGACAATGCAGACCACCCACTCAACACTCATAGTTCCTGACTGTCCACCAGCCTCCTATCTGCCGCCACCACACACTCCCATGGCCATAACCCACAGCTCCTCACTTCTGAATCCGCCATACTCTGACCTCCACTTCCTGTGTTTTTAGCTCATTTATTCTATCACCTCTGCTCCATTTTTTAAAAGAAGATTTATTTATTTATGCATGTAAGAGCTGGGGTGCAGGCCAAAGGTGCGGGGGTGAGAGAATTCACCAGAGACAGAGTGGGGAGCAGAACAGGCAGATAGACTGAGAGACACTGCTGAGGAGAGCAGCAGGTAAGACAGTAGAGGTCTGCCATGCCCTGTGGGTCAGCTCCCTGGCCAGGGATTGAACTCGTGCTGCAGTGGCTGCAGATGCTTCATAGTGCCGCACCTTAACCCCTTGCACCACCAGGGAGTCCCCTACTTCCGCTCTATTCTTTGTCCTTTCAGAACCTCTATTCCACTGAACTCATTCCTTTCACTGTCCCTTTGTCTTCTCTCTAGCTTCCCTCTCCAGCTTGACTCTGGTCCGTGTCAATAATGGCCCTTTTGCACAAGCCCTCCAACTGCTGGCCCTTTCTCTTCGGCCGGCCTCTCCTGACACACCTTGACCCTGCTTAACCCCAGCGTCCTGCCTGCTCTGCACCGAGTAGCTAAACAGCATGGGGGAAAATTCACAGCCCCGCTGACTAGCCACACTTTACATTTCTGACCACAAACCTCAAGTGGGCACTCGGCTTGCCTTGTAATCCTACTGTGTTTCTCTTCTAAATTCACTGCCCCACTTTCCAGATGAGTGTTTCGTGTCAGTCTCCTCTCTTCAAATTTCAACACCCCCTCTTTGCTCCCTGCTATTAGCTAAAGAACTTATCCCTACCTTCCAGGGAAAGAACATACAATCCTATGAGAAGCACCTGTCTTCTCGTATCAGTTCTCCCAGGGGGCCTGTACCTAGCCCCTAGTCACCACCTCTCTCTCTTATGATGGCTGGCTGGCCTGCTCTCAAGTTTTGGAACAGCCAGACCCTAATCCCTCCACTTACTCAAGAACTTTACCTAAAATTATCCTTCTCCTTCCTGTAACCATCCGACTCTCCTTTCTACCGGGTCATTCCCTTCAGCACATAAATGTGCTATAATCGCTCTCTTGCCTTTATACCCTCTCCAGCTCCTGCTCCATTTCCTTCCTCACCACATCCTCACCCCCATTCCCTCTTAGCTCATCCCACCAAGCAAAAATGTCACTGTCACTCCATTGAAACTTCACTTGCCAAGTCACCAATGACCTAGAGCTGGCACATTAGAGTCAGTTTCCTGCCATCTTATCCAACCTCTCAGCAGCATTTGCACAGTATGGAAATCACTCCTCCTTGAAATACTGTCTTCACTTAGCGTCCAGGGCTCAGCACTCGTCTGGTTTACGCCCATCTCCATGGCAGCTCGCTCAGACTGCTTCAGGGGCTCCTTCTTATCTTGGTCTCTAAAGGTTAGCATGGGTGGTTACTTCTTTCCTAGACTCTCCCATATTACGTGCCCTGTAGGCCTGTCCTTTTAAATGCCATCTGTGGTTGAAATCTGCCAGGGATGATGAGGAACGGAGTAGAGAATGAAACAGCAGCTCGCAGCTCCCTGTCTGGATGTGAATCCCTGCTCTAGCCCTGAGGAGCTATATGACATGGTTACTAAATAATCCTCTCTGCTACAGGAAGAGGGTATTTTGCATGAGCCTGACAATGCCCATGAGCAGAGTCTGAGACAAAGGCTGAAGAATAGTATTTGTGAACATGGGAACATGTGTACATGGGGGGCAGCAGTGAGGGAGTAGAAGAGGAAACAGAACTGGAGCTGACCAAAGGCTTGTTAACAGCCGCCATCTCTTTGGGTGACTGTTACCTGATCCTGAAGGACCTTCTGAGAAGCCAGAACTTCTCAGACATGTACCTCAGAACCCAACAGAAGAAAAGAAAGGCACCAACTCATTAACACTTGTTAAGTTACCCTCTATACTTCTGGGTGCCTCAGATTATCAGTGACAAGTGGGTTCCATGGAAGTCCCCCATGCCACAGCGTAGGCAGGTGAGAAGCAGGTGGAAGAGGCACTGTCAGGTTGCATTTGTGTGACAGTGTTCCAGGCCTCCTCTGCAAAACCGGTTACCACAGCATTGCCTGGAACCGGAGGTGCCTCATTGACGCACAACTGGACTCACTCAGTACAGAGATGACTGAAGAGCTCACCTTACAGGACTACATGGTAGTGGTGATTCTAATCCTCTCCCCGGCCTAGTAGACATCTCAGAGGCCTGACAAAACAGAGCTCTGATTTCCTGTTCCTTCCTTAACCCACCTCTTCTTCCAGTCATCCTGCCACCATTAAACAACTGGATTCATCTCTCCCACCCCTCACATCCAATTCATCACCGAACTTGGGCTTCAAAATATACCCTCGAATCTGACCTTCTCATTAACTTCCATGATGAAGTACCCAGACCAGTCACTATCTCCCTGCCCAGGCCACTCAGGAGCCTCCCCACAGTCTCTCATTTTGGCTTCTGTCTCCATACAGTAATTGTCCTTTTGCAATTATTGTGTGAATGAAATAGCAGATCAGTCTCCCACAGACTGAGAATGTTGTTATCCCCCTAATTCCAGCTCTTTTCAACAGCTTCCTGTTATCACTGTTTTGTAAGTTTTATTGACATATGATTCACATACAATATACTTTATTCATTTCATTGTTTTGTATTCACAAGTTTCCATGTCACTTTTTACCACAATCACTTTTAGAACATTTTCATCACCCCCCCCAAAAAAAAGAAATCCCATATCCATTAGTATTTTCTACCCATTTCCTCCCAACACTCTCAGTCCTGAGCTAATCTACTTTAGAAACTCAGAGACTTTCTGTCTCTATGGATTTGTCTATTTTAGACATTTCACATAAATAGAATCATGTCGTATTTGTCTTTGTGACCAGTTTCTTTTTCCTGTTATTCTTAAAAATAACCTTAAACTCCTTGTCATGACCTTCAATGCCCTCATAGTCCATGCCCACCTGAGACTCCCCAGCCGAGTGCCTGCCTCCCTCCAGCCCAGGCCCCAGTCTTTCACCCTAAGACCTCAACTTTGCCTGTACCTCTACCAGGACTTTCTCAGATGTTCTTATGGGCCACTCCCTCAAGACTCAGGCGTGTGCCACAGTTACCTCCTCAGAGGGGACTTCTCTCTCTCACCCTCTCCTTGCTGTCTCTATCTTCCTCCATATTATCTGAAGTATTTATTTGTTTACTTATTTATTGGCTCTCTCCCCCTTTAAGCCTCCAGTGAGGACTTTGTCCTGTTCACGCTTGAACCCCCAGCACTACAACAGTGTTAGGTACACAGTGGTGTTTGGCATTTGTTACATGAATGATCGGATTAAGGCTTCTGGATATTCCACTGAGGAGTTTCCACGATTCTTCCCATCTACCAGAACAGTGAGACACCTCCAAAGCTGTAAGTTCGTCCCTCACTCCAGTGAAAACCAGCACGTTATAGTTTACATTCGTTTTCTCTTTCTGCTGGCTATTACGGTATTTACTTAAATATACCACTCCTGACCACCCCCTCCACCCCACCCCACCACACATACATACATACACACCAGCAAAGCTCTCTTTTCTCAGGGTCTCTTCATAGATTCCAGATTCCTGGAACCCCTCGCTAGCCCAGGAAAGAATATCCCACTTATCGGCAATGAAGCTTACTGTTCCAAACACACAGAAAACACCGTGGCCTGGAGACACCCTGTCTCAGTCACCCTACACTGTCATCAACCCACTGCATACACTGGGTTTTGCTCTGGGCTTGGCCCTCTCCCTGCCTTCCCAATACTGTCTCTTTCCTTTCTCTTTTAAAATCTCAGTCTGATGGGAAAACAGGTCTTTCAGATATTGCTGATGAGAATGACATGACAACTTTGGAGGACAATTTGCAACATCTGTCTAAATAACAGCCTTTGAGCCCTATGTCCCTATGTACATTTGAAAGGATGTATCTGTACAACCATCCAACAGCAAACGACTGGAGACTGATTACCTATGGCCCTCAACAGAGGACTGATTTAGTGCAAAGCATGCTTAGACACTGTAATAAAAAGTGGAGACCCCTCTACGTGAGGGTATAGAACCATCCCCAAGATATTTTGTCAAGAAAACCATGGTTATAGTAAACTACCTTCAAATAATTTTGAGGAAAACTAAGAAATATATTTACATAAATACTGGCAAGATATAAATCATATCTATCTATCTATATATCTCAAGGTATAAGAACTACTGGGGAATAATTAGGAGGAGATTTCCTGTTATTTTCATATTTGAACTATGTTACCATACTTTACATTTTTAATAAATAGATTAATAAATATTGGGAAATCACATAATAAGTGGGAAATCATATTCCTATGTGGGGGTGAATTCTTGTCTTCTAATGACTCTTAAGGTCTTTCTTTCAAGAAATTAAAGGTGTTTGGACCTCCCTGGTGAAGCATCCGTGGCACAGCACCGCAAGTTTGATCCCCAGCCGGGGAGGGGACCCACATGGCTGCAGACCTCTCCTGCCTCACCCACTGCTCCCCTCAGCAGTGTGTTTCGGTCAGTCTGCCTGTTCTGCTCCCCACTCTGTCTCTGGTGAGTCCTCTCACCTCCTATGACTCTGGCCTGTACCCCAGCTCTTGTGTGCATAAATAAATCAATCTTAAAAAAATTAAAGGTGTTTATAGTCATGGTTTGGTACAAACAGTAGCCCCCTAGGATGCTGGCTGTGACATCTGGGGTGTAGCCTGTCAGCTCACCAAGGGCAGGCCTTGTTCCATTCATCCATGAGCTCCCGACTCCAGCGCAGTGGTAGATAACAGTATGTACTCACTAGATGTTTACTGAAGAAATACAAAATAAATACATGAGTAGAAAAATTTCTAACTCAATCATGGGCATCTTGGTTTTGGTAAAGACCATGTGGATATAAAATTGTCAAAAACGGATGAATCTGAGCAAGGAGGAAAATAGCAATGCTGTTTAAGTCAAGGTCAGAGGGTCTCACTCCTGATGTGTACCTTAGCTCTCCCAATACCAGATTCCCTGGAATTTTCTTTACACCTGAAATTTTCCAGACCACTATAATGGATAAATGCTCACTACAGTATAACAATAGCAATAAAGGAGAGAGGGAGGGGGAAACAGAAAAAGGAGGAAAGGAAGGGAGGGAGGGGAAAGGGATGGAGGAAGAGAGAGCGAGAGGGAGGAAGGAAGGAAGGAAGAAAGGAAAGCAGGATAAAAAGAGAAAGAAGCAAAGGAAGGAAGGAAGAGCCCAGCTGTAGGCAGGATCAACTCATCTAGCCTCTCTGTCAGCTGCTCAAAATTCTTTCCTAGGACTTTGCCTCTGTATACCTGAGGGCAAACTGTAATTGGAGGCAGACTTCCAGCCAGAACGCTCTGCTGTGGCCACGTGGCACTTCTGTGAGCTGACAAGCACACGTCTGGAGTACACAGTGGACTCCTGGCACTTGCAAGGTGGTTGGCATTGGTTATACCCTCTTAGGAGTGTCAGGTTTCCCGGGACCAAGACCAAAGCTTGGCTGGGACCAGTCCAGCTTGCCAAATAACCCCCTCCAGACCTGGCTGCCACCTTACAGCTGGCTCCTTCCTGAGACAGAGGAGCAAGGACAGAATTGTGGCTTTTGCTGGGAACTTACTCCCTTCTCCCCACATCTGACTCAGGAGTTTCTGCAGATAGGTACCTGTTTCCTTTTTAGCCGCTATTGCCAAATCACCCTCTCTTTCTATCCTGGGTGGGGGAGTTTTTCTGAGGGGAAGCTGTCATTTTTTTCTGCAGACTGCAGGCCACTGAAGTCCTGAGCCCAAGGCCCCAGGGCTTCACAGGGAAAGTGTTGAATTGAAGCAATTTGACTAGAGCTGGACTTGAGATAAGCCAGAACCCAGGTCCCTGTCACCACCTGTGCCTGTCAGATCCTGCTTTCCCATCCCTCCACCTCCAAAGCCCCAGCTCTAGACCCAAGTGAACATACCTCAGCTGTGAGCTGGGGGAACCCCTTGTAGCACCAGCCAGATGTCCCCTGGGCTTTGAGTGATTGCCTGCAGCTGGGGGTGGGGCTTCAGCAGGCTGGTAGCAATGCGCTGAGCCTCTGGACTATCAATCTGGGACAAGGGGATGGGGGTTGGGGGTGGGAGCAACGGCCCAGTAGGGGAGCTCCTGCACTTTTTGCTTCACTGCCTAGAGTGAGTACGTTCAGAGGTAGCCCCTGAGTACATGTGTCTGCCCCAAAGAGCAACTGATGATCTGCCAGGTGCAGTGGCAACCTGTCCTTTTCTAGCCTAGACAGAGAATAGAACCAGCCAGAGCCCCAGCACTGTGGGTTCAAGGCTTTCTTGACCAGCAGAAAGGTCTGGCCCCACCAAATCTCACTTCCTCCTTTTCCTTCCTGTCCTTCCCACTCACTTCTCACACTTTACTCGCCCTCTCCTTCAGGAGCTCTGCTCCTTCCCCGCCTCCAGGTAGAACCCAAGCCCACACTGAAGAGGCCATCAGTTTCTTCTAGGAGACAGGAGGTTGCAGCCAGGGAAGGGCCGAGAGGCCCTGTAGAAAGCATCTGTGGTCACTTCCAAAACTAGAAGCTCTGCCTTTGGCTTTACTGGGAAGCCCAGCAGACTCCTCCCAAGATTGATTACTTGACCAGAGCACTCCCCTTGGCAGGTCAGGGTCAGAGGGCAGAAAGTCCTTCCCGTGCCACCCCCAGCAGCTGAACTGAGAGTGAGGAGCCCCTCCCAGGCGCCTCAAGCCTCAGGCCTCTCAGGTTCCCTCTGAGGGAGGGGGCTGCTGCTGAACCAGCTGCAGCTGTGGGAAACCACACACCGCAGCCTGCAGGTGCAAGGGGCCTGGGGGAAGGGGAGAGGATTAACTGTTTCTTGGGAGTAGGCCTTCTCCATTCCTCCCATTCCCAACTGTGGCTTCTCAGAGATGGTGGCTACGGTGCTAGGGAGTGTGGGGTGGACACACAGTCACAGAAAAATCAAAGGACCTGTGATCTAGGGATGAGAGAGGCAAGCCCGCCTGAAGGGCCCTGAAGTTGGCAGAGAGCAGCCGCTATCACTGACTCCAGGCCAAGTTCGGAGGCCACTGAGACACCTTGGGTACCAAGTCCCTTTTCACGTCTGACTGCCCATTCACTGAGTGATTCCTCATCACGGGACCCTGCTTGGGGGGAGGCGGAAGGCAGCAGCCACCTCCCTTAACACTCACCCTACCGTGGGCCTGTCCACTGAGGACCCCTCAGAGGGTTGCCTTGGGAAGTATCAGGCCAAGCCTCAGAGGACGTGCTGGTTTCTGAGCAGGCCTGCCCCTGCTCATCCCACGGTCTCCCAGTGGGAACCATGAGTGTTGAGTAGACCGTGGCTTGTACGCTGCTCTGGCATTAGTAGGGAGTCTGTAGGGTAAAGTTTGATCAGGTCTTTCCACCCTCCCACCACTGTCATAATGGACACCTGTGGTGCTGTGAGCATTCCAGGGTGGGCATGCGCAAGTGGGCGCACCTGAGTTGGGACACGGGGATAAATGGGCGGTGTCATGGTGGATGCCAGAACTGAGAAGATTGACCAACAGACAGAACTGCGAGAACCGACTGACAGAACCGAGAAAAGAAAGCAGCCGAGAGGATGAGATGCCCCGAGGGCTGGGAGGCCTGCCAGCCTCCCGGCCCCCGGCACCCCTGCCTGCCATGTACCTGGCCACCTCTAAAATAAATAAAATCCACCGAGGGCTCCAAGACTCTCCTTCCTTGACCCGTCTGTCCAGAACCATCCCGAACCTTGCTCCTGTGCCGCCCCTTCCTGCCGCTACAGAGTCATTCAGGGGGAAAGCTTCCGCAGAGTTCGCAGAAGGGCTCCTTCCAGTTATGTTCATCCCCAGAGCTGGGTGTGTGCCTAATACTGCCCTTCTGTCTGCTGACCTGACCTGACTTCTTGCCCGCCAGTCCACCACCTGGCAGGCGCACTCACCAAGCACGGTCTTCAGGCGGGAGGCTAAGTGGTTCAGGATCCTATGGGCAAGGCCAGCCTTGCCCTAGCTTAGTGCCCCACCCCCTTCTCCTTCTTCCCAGTGAAACTCCTGTCCCCACTTTCTTGATCTTTCCTAAATGTGAGAAAATGGACACTTTCTAGGAGTAGCTAAGTTTCTTCAGCACACCTGTCTGAGCTCCCATGACTTACAAGCTATGCTGAGGCTTGAAATATAGAGATGAGTCTGCCCGGAGGACCTCGCAGTCTGGTGGAGTAAACATTCACAACACTATTCAGAGACAGGCTTTTCAAGGAAAGCAGTCCAGGGTAAGCTCTGTGGCCTTCACCTGTGGCCTTGAATGTGCTTGGGAGCGTGGACTCAGGGCACACACCTGAGCCTGGAGGCTGAGGCTATAAGGGCAGCGTCACAGAGGACAGCGTGCAGCAGATGGCTAGGAGAGGACCAATGGTGGTGGCAGGCCATCAGAAGAGCCGAAAGGTTGGCTAGGGCCTGGGAGGTCTGCCAGTCACCCCTCGCCACTCCCCATGCCCCATTGGCCCCTGTCCACCCTTGCTTCCAGCTTCCTACCTTCGAGCCTCCTCCTCAGCCTCCCACCTCCCCTTTAGCCCCCTGCCTGCCAGTTCTCTCCTTTACTTGGCTGTCTGAATTGATTGAGAACCTGCCCCATGCCTTGCTGGCACAACAGGCGAATTTTCAGGGACAGAGGAGGGCTCAATGATGATAATGGGTGTCTGTAAAGAGCTCTTGAATATTATATAAAACACATAGTGTTGGATTTTTTTGAATGAAGTAGAAAGGGGAGAGACAGCATGCTTAGGATCAAATTGGGGAAGTAAAAATGAGTCAGAACCCAGGACATATATGACTGACCCAAAGGACTTTTGAATCAGAAGAGTAGAGTCATTTTCCACTGGGTAATCAAGGAAGACTTCCTGGAGGAGGTGATATTTAAACTGTAGTAATGGAGATAAATGTCAATAGTCTGAATTAGGGGAAAATGAACCAGATCTGAGTCATGGGAGCCTTGGTACAAAAGCAGAGATTGAGGGATGCCTCCTCCTTCTGGATGAAACACCTAGGGGGAAACAAAATATATAACAGGGCCCTCCCTGTTAAGGCACAGCTATGAGCTATCCTCAGCTACTACAAGTTTGACCCCTGGCCAGGGAGGTAACCCACATGGTGCAGCAAGACCTCTCCGGTCTTGCCCACTGCTCCCCTCAGCAGTGTAGCTCAGTAGATCTGCCTGTTCTGCTCCCCACTCTGTCTCTGGTGAATCCTCTCACCCCCAACACTTCTGGCCTGTAACCCAGTTCTTGTATGCATAAATAAATAAATTTAAAAATATATATATCAAAGGTAAAAGATTCTACCAAGATATCAAAGTGAAGGAGTTATCTCTTGCTTTTTTTCTGCCTTTACTTCTTTAGGAAGAAGGGGGTGATTCTTCCTCCTCTTACCCATCAATTTCTGATCTTATAAATGTCCCTCATCCTACCTTTCTATCCTTAGTGTTCTCTTCTGCCCCTTTGTAGGGTTTCTGCTCTACAGAAACTATTTATTACAACAGTATTTATATTTGGTCTTTGTCCCCCTTTCCTGCCAAAGTTTTTAAAGCCCTGGAATTTCCAAAGTGTTAATAACACTTATTGTTATTCATAATGACCCCTTTCCAGCAAATCTGAGTTTATGCACAGCAGAGAGGACCCTGGGTAGGATTTACAGAGTTTCAAGGGAGGGGTTGGCCAATCCAGAAGTGCTGTGGGCAGTTGTGATTGGTGGGTTTTTCACAATGGGAAATTTCATCCCCACCCTACTCCTCTGGGGAGGGGAGACTGGAGATTGAGTTCAAACCTGGGACCAACGATTTTATCTATCACACCTATGGAATAAAAAGCCCCATATAAATTCAACTCTGGACTCAGCTTCCTGTTGGTGAACATACTGATGTTAGTAGGGTGACATCTCTGATTCTACCCCAGCCCCCTATTCCACCTTAGACTTTCCCTACAGCCTCTTCCCTTTGGCTGTTCCAGTGTTATGTTTTATAGTTAAATGCTAACTGTCAATTTTGACTGTGATCTTATTAACTGTTGTAGTAAGACATACATGTAGATATGTAATAGATCATTCAGATGACCAACCAAAGTATATTTCACATATTTAGTCTTCATTCTCAGTCCCAAGCTCAGAAGGGCCCAGAAGCCTGAAGTTCTCTCTTGTTATGTTAATAAGGAGACTTTTGGAAAACACCTGAAATTGGGCCGGTTGCCAGGGAAACCAACTAGCACAGAGGGTGGAACTTTCAGTCTTATTCCCAGACCTCCTAAAGGGGAGAGGGACTGACAACTGAGCTCAATTGCCAATGGTCAATGAGCCAATCAGTCATGCCTATAAAATGAAGTCTCCATAAAAATCCATAAAGGACAGAGGTGGGATGGTGAGTATGTGGTGATTTGGGGGAAATGTTGTGGTCTGGATAAAGCCTAGAAATGTCATGCCTTGGGCCTCCCTGGTGGCGCAGTGGGTTGAGCAGCGTGCTATGGGGCGGGCCGCAGCCACTGCAGCACGAGTTCGATCCCTGCTGCCGGCCAGGGAGGGGACCCACATGGCACAGCAGACCTCTCCTGCCCCGCCCGCTGCTCCCCTCAGCAGTGTACTTCCATTGATCTGCCTGTTCTGCTCCCGCTCTCTGTGGTGAATCTTCTCACCACCCCCACACCTCTGGCCTGTGCCCCAGTGCTTGTATGCATAAATAAATAAATCTTTAAAAAAAAAAAAAATGTCATGCCTTTTCCCCACATCTCGTCCTATGCTGCTCTTCCATCCTGATTGTTCCTGAGTTATGTCCTCTGTGATAAATCCTCGATCTAGTGAGTAACAGGATTTCCCTAGTTCTCTGAACTAGCAAATTATTGGAACCTGAGTGCGTCAGAAAACCGCAGACCTATAACCAGTCAGTCAGAAGCCCAGGCTTGTGAGCTGCAACTGAAGGGGAGGGCACTCTTGGGAGACGGAACTGTTCCCCTTGGAATCTGATGCTACCTCCAGGGAGACAGCCATTGCATTGAGTTGGATTCTCAGACACCCAGCGGGTGCTCCAGCATTGTTTGTTGGTGTGGGGAAGTCTCCACGTATTCCCAGTGGAATTGGGCCCATGACACCAAATATAAAAGCACAGCACTTTTAGTGAGTTCCGTAAGTCAGTCTAGATCATTATTGAACCTGAAGAGGAGTAGTGGGGACCCATGAATTTGCAGCCTCCTCAGACATTGTGAGTAATCTTGGAACCTCCTTTGCATCTGTAGTAAGGGCAGTCTTCTTAGGAACTTTAACCTTAACTTGATACTATAGTTATAGGGCAGGGAGAAGAGCACTTTAGAACTCCCAAACCTGCCCTCTCTGAATGTGTTTTGTTATTTGCTGTAGTAAGATAAATATATAAAACCTTAATGGAAAGGAACTTTAATACAATTAGGGTATAATATAGAAAGGACAAAGGATATAGTTACTAAGTTAAGTATTTAAAGTTACCCATCTCCTTGAGGGTAAAAGTTTAGCTAACGACTGGTTTAAAGCAAGGCCCAAAAGTCTGCATTTAAAGGACTTTTTAGTAGAGACCTCTAGAAAAGGGTTAGAGTCAGACAAATTTGTGAGGAAAAGAGCAAAATTAAAATTAAGATGAAAGCTGCTATTGTTAACTTCTTTATGGGTTTTTTTTAACTTACATTTGTTTTAACTAGTTTAAGACTAAAAAAGTAAGCAGTTTTTTTTTTACATGTTTTTTTGCTTCACATGCTTCCTCCAGGTCTCCTTGCTGCTTTTTTTCCCTCCCTTCCTTCTGTCCTCCTCTCTGCAGAATTTTCTTTCCCTGCTCACCTCCACTCACTTAGGGCGGAATTGGGATTTTGGAACTTCCCCCTTTCCTGGGGACGATCCTGTTACACTATGGGTAGTGTCAGAACTGACACCAAGTTGAATTACGGGGCACCCAGTTGGTGTGAGAACAAGCAACAGAGGAGGCCTCCTCATAACCTTCTCTAAAAATCAACCAGACACACTCCTCACCACTTCTCCTGCATGATGTGTCTCTCTCACCTCTCACATCCACTAGTTTCAGTTTTTCCAAATCCTTTCTTTCCTTCCTTCACAACTTGATATGTACATGCTGTCCTGAATTTGTTTCTTGCATGTACAAATCTGACCCTCCTGCTGGAGAGCATATGTTTCCAGGAGAGAAGCCTGGTGCTTGGAGAGTGCCTTGGGCAAGGACTTTGGTTATTAAATGCTCCTGGGCAAAGAGAAGGGGAGCCTGCACTGGCTTAAGAAAGGCTGTGGCCAAGCTGAGCTCTCCTTCAAATGAAGCCTCTACGGCAGTCTCTGCACCGCTCTCCTATGCTGTGAGAAGCAGTGTCTTGGGATGGGCAGGGACTGGGGGCTCTTGTTTGCAGGCCCCAGCTCCATTGGTATGAAAGTAAATACAGAATTTTACTATCCTCTGTGGTGACTGCCAGTGCTCAAGCAGGCCAACAAACACACACCCTCTGGTGCGCGTACAGTTGTGTGCATGTGTGTGTGTGGACACACACCTGGGAGGAGCACACCAAGCCCATGTCTGCATTGCTTTGGGCTACAGTGGAGAAGTGCCACATACTGGCTTGGTCTGGCCTTGTTCTTCTATTCCCTCCCTTTATTTTTTGCCAACACTGGACTTGGCAGTGTAAAGGCCAGTAGAGACTAGTGCATTCTCTTCTGCCACACCCTTTCATCCTCCCTTCCATGCTGTACTCCCCACCCAGAACTGAAGTTGCCTCCATGAGCCTAGGTTTGTTGCCCTCTTTTAAAGCAACTCAGAAGAAATCTATTTCACCTAAGTTACCGGGCTTATTTCACCTTCTCCTCACTCCATTAAAAGATGAACAAGATGTGGGGAGATAAAGTGGGGATCTTCTTAAGGGCTGCTAAAGTCTGGGAAGTAAATTCAAAGGGTTCAGAAAACAAACCTGAGGCAGTTAGGAAGCCAAGCCTTCCTTACCTGTCACTGCCCACACAGAGCTGGTTAAGCCACAGGGTCTAGATGTGGCTTCAGAAAAAATATGGTTCCTTTGATATTTCGACCTCCCCCTTCTCATCCTCACCCAGTCCCCACTCCCTCTCAAAGCCACTCTCCACCATACCCTGGGCCCTGCAATGGTGGACGGTGGACGCCTAGCTACTTATAGCACCATGGATATTTAAATGATTGTGTCCAGTTTCAGCTGTGTATATGGATGAAAGGCTTGGTCACCACCTGAAGGAATTTTAAGGAGCAGTTGAAGTGAGGAAGAGTATTGAGAGGGTTAGTGTTTTTCCTTCCCTATTGTCTACTCTCAAATATATCCCTTCTCCTTTCTCCCTTCTCATTCCAAATTGGGAGAGGGGCTCTGAGGAAGGACCTAAAACTATCTATAAGGAGTTCAGCTCTTCACCAAGTGTTGGGGCATCTTCTATAGATTACTTCTTCCTGAGGTATTCTGAGACCTGATAGATCCCCATCTCTTTTCCAGGCATCTGGAGAAACAAAACCCCATCCCATCTTGGGTCTTAAATTGAATACAACTCCTTTTATCTATACCTCAATCAGAATCTCCTCCTCATTTCTCTCCTAGCTACCCTCCTCAAGACAGACACCACAGTAACCCCAAAACCACCTCAGAGCACCAGTCTTACAATTTAAACTGAAAGGCACTCTAGAGCACATCAACTCTAACTCCCCATGTTACAAAGGAGGTGGCTGAAGTCCAGTGAGGGAAAGTGACTTAAAGCTATTTATATTTTTATTTATATATATTTTAAAGATTTATATATTTATGCATACAAGCACTGGCATACAGGCCAGAGGTGCGGGGAGGTGAGAGAATCCTCCAGACAGAGCAGGGGGCAGAACAGGCACACGGACTGAAACACACTGCTGAGGGGAGCAGCGGGCCAGGCAGGAGAGGTCTGCTGCACCATGTGGGTCCCCTCCCCAGCCTGCAGCAGGGATCAAACTCGTGCTGCAGTGGCTGCATTTTGCTTCATAGTGCGTTGCTTAACCCACTGCGCCACCAGGGAGGGCCCAACATAAAGCTATTTAGTGGTGGCATTAAGATTGAAACACAACTCTTCGAGGTCCAGTCCAGAGCTCTTTCTACAAAGCCATACCATTGAGCACTGCCACTCAGTTTAGAGTTTGAGACCTGGATGTGGGTCTGTTTCTAGAGTTATAGTAGGTCCTCATCAGGTGAGGTCTTTGAGAAGACTCAGTCCTACTGGCCCAGACATGTCTTGTTCTGTGTTGCCTCCCTCAGCACACTGCAGCAGGCCCCGGAGGGAGGAAGCAGGGTGAGCCCTGTCATGGCTCCCAGCCTGAGATGGTGGGGGCTTGTCCAAACCGACCTGGGGAGCAGGTGTGGGCCCTCTGTCCCCAGAGCTTCTTGAAGAACAATTTGTTCTGCGGGGCTGCAGCGGGGGTGGAAGGGGAGTGACAGACACCAGCACAGCCTTGGAGCCTGCTGCAGCTGCTTCCTGTTGTCAGAGGGTTCCTCCACTGAGGGGCTGGGCTCCCTGGCACCCCCACACCCCTGCCTTGCCCTCTGAGTGCTCACCTGCCTCAGTAGACAAGCCATTTCCCATGGATGTGAGGAAGGACACATTTAAGGATGAGGGCTCAGCGGAAGAGAGGCACATTTCAGGCACATTTCCAGGCTTTGGCTGTTCAGCAGTGTCCTGTGCCCTGAATTCCTGCTTCATCTTCCTTTTCCTGTCTGGAAGACCTTTCACGCTGCCTCTGCAGAGTCACATTCTCCCCCTTCTCTGGGGCCCCTCAGTTTGTCCTCAATGACTTCTTAACCCCTCACCCTCTTACTGGCTGTGCTGGAGCGTCCAGCATGTGAATGTGGGCCCCAACGTCATACTGCCTTGTTTTGTGGTTTGACATTTCATCTGGGCTTGTTTTGTCTCCTCTTCAAGACTTAAAGACAGGAGAAGTTGGGTCTTTAACCACTGCCTCCTACTTCAAACAAGATCCCTTACAGGGCTGTGTTCAGAGCTGACCCTTTTGTAAGGCATGCCAAGTCCTTGCTGAATGTGCCAACGTATGTCTTGGTTCCTGCCTGAATTTCAGTCATCCAGACTGGGGCATGCTGGGTGGAGAAGGAGGACAACTTGGATTCCCCTCGCTGGAATTTTTTGCCCCTCTTGCGACAGGAAGCCGACCAAGTTCTTTCCCCTCTCTCCAGGTTTGCTTCCAGGTTTCCCTCTGACTAAGAATGAGAGTGCTAGGAGCCTGGCTTGCATAGACCACTTCCTGTCCCACAAAGAGTTCCCCCAGTATGAAGGTTGCAGGTGAAGAGCAAAAGAAAGAAAAGAGAATGGGCAAGGGCTGCAAGAGAGGATTCCACACACACAACTCTTGGTTCCAAAGCCAGGGTTCCACACATACAACTCTTGCAGTGGGGGCTATCCAGCTTCTGGTTCACCTCTTTAACCCAAATCTCTTCTAGGGGCTGGTGCATTCTCCCCAGGGGACTGGCAGGGGGCTGGGGCTTGGGTGGAGTGAACAGGAACCCGGGACTCTCAGCCCAGCATTCTTCCCCCCATTGTGAAATGGCCTTGGATGAGGGCCAAGCAGGAAGCTGCCTCCTATAGCCTCTAGTCTATGCCTGGCTCTTAGGGTGTGAGGATGGGGCCCAAGCTCTTTCCTTCTCAAGAGATGACTGAGGTCGACTTATTGAATCTACCTGTAAGGAGGCAGCCTGAGTTGCCCTTGACAATCATGAGGGCCCCAAGTCTTCCTTACTGCTCTCTGTCCCAGCCACATGGGGTATTCAGAAAAGTAGAAAGGGAACTGGTCTGGGGCTCAGGGCTTCCAGCTGCTGCTACACCATTACCAAGCTTTGCGACTTTGAGCAAGTCACTTTGCCTCTCAACACTTTACTCACCTCTTCTACTTGTAAATAGCTAAAAGGTAAAAGTAGAAAAATAGTAAGACCTTGGGGCCTCTTGCAATAAATATTGTGACTCATTGAAGCCAGTGATTCACTGATGTTACCAGCACTTGTCTCTAATCTGGAGGCCCTATTCATTGTGTCTGTTTAGGTTTTCCCATGTAAATCTGCATCTGCTGGTCTCAGAGCCGTGGAGCAGGCTTACTGGACAATCAAGGTTGTTGAGTGATGACAGAGACCAAAAGATGAAAAGCATCTGTTCCTTTTGTTTTTTGGTTTTTTTTTTTAAGATTTGTTTATTTATGCACTCAAGAACTGGGGTACAGACAAGAAGTGGGGGGTGAGAGGACTCACCAGAGACAGAGTGGGGAGCAGAACAGGCAGATTGACTTAAATACATTGCTGAGGGGAGCAGTGGGTGAGACAGGAGAGGTCTGCTGTGCCACGTGAGTCACTTTCCTGGCTGGGGATCAACTTATGTTGCAGTGGCTGCCGATAGCTTCATAGTGCAATGTTTAACCCCTTGCGCCACCAGGGAGGCCCACATCTGTTACTTTTGAGAGTTAGGGCACCTGGGTTATTTGTGCAGAAACTCCGGCTACCCAATTTCCTGTCCTTGACATTTCCAGGCAGGAAAATTAAAATTTTAGGATGCCTAATCATCATGAATAACAAGATGGGGTGTGGTGCCTTCCCTTTCATCAGGTTCATCAAGGAAGGAAATCATGGATTTCTAGGCACATGGGGCTAGGGCTGTCCTTGGGGTGTAGTCTATGGGGTTCTAGGAATTCTTTTTTTTCTCCACAAAGTTCTAGCATCTGAAATTTAATCATTAGAGCTTTTTCTTTACATAAGAAGCCTAAGTTTCCTCAAAAAATGGAATGTGTATGACACATGTCATGAACATGTCAGCCATTTGTCAAGAACATGTTAGCATGGCTTAGCTACCTGACAAGTTGCCTCTGCAAGGCTAGCTGAATTCAGCCAGAGCCTGGGGGCTTTGGCGAGGGTGAGAGGAAGACTGAATACTGCACTCAGGGAACCACTTGAGTAGTAGGGGAAAACAACAATGAAACCTGGCCTGTCTATCATGATGTCTCATTATAAAGCGTTTTTGCACATTTTCTCATGTACTACCGAACAGCAATGCGAGGAAGATACTTGTACTTAGTAGGTGATGAAATAGACTCAGAGTGATCATGTTAGGGGGAAAGACCCTCCTGAATGGATTATACAAATAGGTTATGGACTTTAACCCCCATTCCAGACCTACAAGTTCCAAGGACTACAAATCCCATAAGGTCATCATCGAAGAGCGGATCACTGGGACCTGAGGGTGGAGTTGAGCAGCCAGGCTGAATGTAAAAGCAGACACATGGGCCTTGGGGGGCCCTTTTTTCCTTGGAGTCAGCTCTCAGTGCACCGTTGGGTTCCAGCTCCAAGGAACTGGTAGGATATTTACAGATCTGTAGCCCTCTCTTCCCCTTGTGTTATTCACTACG
>JAGFMF010011739.1:8245411-8319352 GCA_019455555.1 Galemys pyrenaicus | reverse complement strand
TGTGTGCCTGCAGTTGGGGCATTATAAGTGCCGTTCGAGCGCGCGGGTGAGGACCCAGTCAGGCAAACCCATTTTATATTAGGGTTGCCCTGTAACAATCAGAGAAGTGACTTTCCTTCAGAGGCACAGTCAGAAAGTGCTGGCTGAGCCTAGAGTTCAAGGACTGAGGAACTGGGAGGTAGGTTTTTGCTTGTGTGTTAGTGATGGGGTATGTGGAGGAGAGCACAGGAGGGCCTTGATGGGGATATATCCAAGGGGGAGAAAAGATGAGAAGTGAAGCGTGAAATTCCAGCTTTTTCTATTCTGTTCAGAGCTAGCCTCTTTTCTGACTGCTTTCTCTTCACAGGGTCTCCTATCCTCTCTCACCACCTCTTGGACATCTGAAAAGTCCTGTTTCCAGCCTGGGCTGCCCTCAGGCCCATTTGCTGTTCTTTTCTTTTTTTAAAAAGATTTATTTACTTATGCATACAAGCACTGGGGTACAGGCCAGAGGTGTGGGGGGGTGAGAGGATTCACCACAGAGAGCAGGGAGCAGAACAGGCAGATCAACAGAAGTACACTGCTGAGGGGAGCAGCGGGCAAGGCAGGAGAGGTCTGCTGCGCCTTGTGGGTCCCCTGCCTGGCCGGAGGCAGGGAGCTGCAGTGGCTGTGGTTTGCTTCATAGTCCGTTGCTTAATCCACTGCGCCACCAGGGAGGCCCCTGCTGTTCTTTTCCATCAGAGATCAGAACCGTTCAGAACCATGGCAATTGGTTCTGAAGTCACTGGGCCTGGGTTTGATTCTCCGCTCTGCCTCTTACTAGTTGTGTAACCTAAAGCATGTTGCTTCACCTCCCCTGCCTCAGTGTCTCCAGTGAGAAAACTGGGTTAAACTAACACTCAGTTATGGGTTTTCCTGGTGGTTCAAGAGGTTAAGTCACAGCACTATGAAGTTATCCGCAGTCACTGCAGCATGAGTTCAATCCCTGGGCAGGGAGGTGATCCACATGGCACAGCAGACCTCTCCTGTCTAGTCCGCTGCTAGACAGTGTATCTCAGCAGTGTATTTCAGTAGATCTGCCTGTTTTGCTCCCTACTTTGTCTCTGGTGAATCCTCTCACCACTCCGTGTCTGTACCTACACCCTGGTTCTTGTATGAATAAATAAATATATCTTAAAAAAAAACAAGCTGCACTGAACTCATAGGATGATTATGAGGGTTCAAGAGAGAATATAGTTAAAGTACTTAGAAGTAATCCTGGTCCTTAGTAAAGTCTCAAAAATGTTAGGGAGATTATTATCTGAAAAATATATATCTAACCCCTCTCCTAAGGCAGAATTCAGGAGGCTTCCTATAATCCCAAGAGTGCCTGGTGTGAGAGGGTGCTCATTTATTCTTTGTACAGTGATGAATAAGTCATAATATTCATTGCAAAGAAAACTCTAGCCTCAGCAGAAGTGATTTTGAAAAATAATGACCACAATTTAGATATCCTTAGGTAAGGACAAGCTCTGAAGGCTGGGGCTGTTTGCAACTCTGCTGTCTGGCAAGGTCAGGGCGTCCTCTGGTGGCCCCAAGGAGCACAGCAGGCCGCAGCAGTCCTGCCCCAGAGTTGCCAGCCAGAGGGTGGCATTGGCTACTTCCTTCCCTTATCCTATTGTGGGGACGCCAGTGCCAGTTATTAACACTCCTGGGCTCTGAAAACTTCCCTAGTCAGAAGGAGGCTGAGGAGACAGGGGCAGTGGCTCTCCGAATTCTGAAAGCAAAGTGTCCCCAGCCAACTGGTCTAAGTCTTTAGCACAATGGTGAAAAAAATGTTTAATTTAAATATATCTACTGGGTGCTTACTGTGAGCCCTTCACTTGGGCTATCTCTATGAAACTTGAAAACAGCCCTTTGGGGAAATACTGCAAACAACATCTTGCTCAAGGTGTTCACGTGCAGACTGAGGGTTACAGACGCCCCAAACCTGCAGGTGCTAAAGGGGTTCTGCCTTCTGTCACATAAAGATAAAGCAAACTCTTTGTGTGAAAGAATTTTAATAGAATAGTGTTCATAGAGAAGAGAGGATAATAGCCCTTCTCCCCGCCCCGTCCCTCCCCCACCCAAAAAAAACCACCCGGTTACTCATCCCCTCACAGGTAACAGCTCAGACAAACAGGGTTGGCCCAAAGTGGGGTCTCTGAGGCTGCAAAACCTGCCAGATGTCTAAGGTGCCTTCTGTCAGGGAGCCACAGGAAAGGGAAGAAGGCATCAGGCGAGGCTGAGATGAAAACAGCAAAATCAAAGCACAAATTCACTTAAAATTTGCCATTGTCAGCCTCCCCATGTGTCTCTTACCCACATATTCTTTCCATGTCCCTCAAGTCCCTGGTTCAAGTCCAAGGTTGAGAAGCAAGCAGACTTCTATGTGCCTCTCCCAAGTCTTCTTCCAAGTGTTCTTCCTGGTCAGCACTCAACAGAAATGATTTGGATGAGAGGTGCCTCTCCCCAGTTAGGTGGAGCAAGGAACATAAAACCTCCCCTTTTTATGGAGATGCCTTTCTGCAACAAAGGAACCACCCAAAGTAAGGGACCAGCTGCAAACCGAGGTCCCCTGACTCCCAGTTCAGTGCTCTAACTATCTCCCCAGGGCAGTGGCCTGGGTTTTAAAACAGGACTTCATGCTGGGGCACAACGGCATAAAGTCCCTGGAGCCCCGAGTTTCCTAAGAAGACACAGACATCCTTGCTTATTGGCTGATTAAAGGAAAGAATGAAAGAACTGTTAGCGCTGAGGGTCTGAATAGGTTCAGACCAGAGAGAGTTCTGTGGCTACAGAGAGATTATTCTTGCCCTCTGGCCAGCCCTCTGGGCTATTCTAGAATGCTTCTGATGGAGGTTAAGAGTAGAAAATTCGGGCCCTTCCTGCCAATGCTGATACCGTAATTTCAGGTTTTCAGGCCTAGTCTCCCAGCCAGGAATGGATCCCAGGCAGCAGTGGCAGCGCTGAGTTCCAGCCACTAGACCACCACGGGGTGGTGTCTCACGAAGCCACAGCAGGGACTTTGCTGACGCTCAGGTAAGCAGGCAAGAGGCAGACTTGTTTAGAGAAAGAAAAAGTTTATTGAGGAGAAAAGGAACAGAAATAAAGTGGGACTCCCAGGCCAGTGAAATCAGGCCAGGGAGGGGCAAGAGAGCCTAAGTAGAGTCATATCTCAGGGATATGTACCCTCTTTCCCTAATTATTCTAAAGCTCCACCAGTCTCTCTGAGTAGTTCTCAGTGGTCTCACTGCCTTAATGTCTTTGTGCCCAGAACTAAGTCTCTGTGTTCCAGCATTATCTTAGTATACTCTTCTTTATTATCCTTGTTCTGGACTGTCCTGTTGTCCCCAGTCCTGGGGGAGTGTTTGATTAGCCCCTTTGGAATTTGTTGTCCTTAGCATCAGATCTTTCCTTACCCCCCCTTGTTGTCCTAATCACTGAAGCTTCTTTAACTCTTCCGAGGTCCCCACCAGTACTGTCCCAGAAGCTACCTAATTATCCCTATTTGCCCTACTTGACCTAGGACTCATTGCAAGGGTTAAAGTCTCAGCGCCATCAAACTATATGGCCAGCCACTGCAGCACCAGTTCCTTCCCCAGCCAGGGAGGGGACCCACATGGTGCAGCAGACCTCTCCTGGCTCACCTGCTGCTCCCCTCAGCAGTGTGTTTCAGTAGATCCACCTGTTCTGTTCTCACTCCACCTCCCATGCCACCCTCCCTCCTTGGACCACTGACCTGGACCCCAGGTCTTATATGCATAAATAAATAAAATAAATCTTTAAAAAAAAAAAAGAGTACAAAATTTGGAAGAGTCAGCACAAGACCAGAAACCTGAATCACTTAAGGTCAAAAGCTAGAGGTAGAGGTAGAAATGATTAACGTAGTTGTTATACCAGCTATAGAAATAAAAAATTCGGATGCTTTCTATAGCAGTATCCTACTGCTATAAAAAAATATCCAGGCACAGACCAGAGATGAGAGATGGGGCCATCATCAAGAATCATTGGTTCTTACAAATCCACCTAGTCACACCCTAGAGGTGATTAATTTAACAAAAGTTAGTTCCACAAAGGAATGAATGCCTCCCAAAGAGAATACTGTATCAGTGCAATTTCTGCACTGGCAAGGAGTAGCGGCCCTTCTGCCAGCCCGTGCCTATGCAGATGTGTCTCTTTGCCGACCTCTTCCCTTTGCAAAGCAGCAGAGGCAGCTCT
Source organism: Galemys pyrenaicus (assembly GCA_019455555.1). NCBI lineage: Eukaryota > Metazoa > Chordata > Mammalia > Eulipotyphla > Talpidae > Galemys > Galemys pyrenaicus. The sequence goes on along the minus strand of JAGFMF010011739.1, from coordinate 8,315,134 downwards.
CCTCCCAAGGCTGCTGCCTGTGACCATGCAGGTCCCTCTTCAAGCAAACCTATCCCTCAGGCCGCAGCTCTTTCTGCTCGCCTGTGTCTGTGCAAAAGTTCTTTACTTCCCTTCCCTTTTACAATAAACCTGCCCTTTTGAATATAACGGAAAGTCTCTGCCTCCTAGGGAAATTATCCTTTTGCTGAAAGGGATGTGGATGTAAAAAGTTTTCCCAGAGGCAATGCAAGGACCTCCAGTCTCTGAGCTCAGCATCTCTCCAAATCGACTTCACTTCCACCACCGCTAACCACCTTGCAGACACAGGAGTTCTCAAAGGTTTAGGGCCTCACTTCTGTCCTATTGAGCCCAAACCTGCCCAGTTGCTACTCCCTTCTGTTCCGATGCCACCCTGAGCTAACGGAAGAGTCAACACACAGTGACTATCAGGAGGCAGCCTGACTGAGTCTGGAAGCTAACACAGAATCTGGCAAAGTGGGCACTGATCCAAGCTTTTATCGTTGTGATCTGCTTCTGTAGATGAATCCGACTTGACCAATAGGAAGAGGAAAAGCCAACTGGCTTCAGTGACTGAGTGTCCAGGCACAAGCCTTCACTCTGTTTCTCTTCCTCGTGACACTGAGTGTCCACACCCATGGGCACTTGATTACATCCCCATTTTATGAATGAGGACTTTCAAGCGCAAAAGGGATTTAAATAAGTTTGAAATAAGCAAAAAAGATTAGTGGGTATTTCCAAAAGGAAATTATATCATGAAGAAAAAAGTCTTTTGTGCCAGCTGATAATAGTCTTCCATGGCCTTTGAGCTAGTTTGTGATTCTGTAGAGAACTGATAGGAATGCAAATCATCTATGGACATACAAATGAATTCCATTTAATACTCCTTTTATTTTTTAAAGGTTTATTTATTTATGCATACATGGGTGCAGGCCAGTGCTTAACCCTTGCACCAACAGGGAGGCCCCTCGAATACTCCTTTCTTGTGAAACATTCAATTTTGTTGCAATTTCAAATTCATTTTGGTATTCCTGGTCTATTAATGTGTCTATTCTTTGGGTTCACCTTTGAATGAGTTCTCACATTAATAATAAGGTAAATCGATCTTGAATATGTGAGTCATGATTTTACCTTTTAAAAAAAGCAAAAGAGCTTTTCATTGGCGTCATGTAGTTTGCCCACGTCACTTAACAAGGAGAGGTAGAGTTGGGATTCAAACCCAGGCAGGATGCAGCATGTATGTTTACAGCCATCCTGCTGTTTTCTAGGCACAGCAAAGCTTAATTACATCAGAGGAATTGCCCCTGTAAATTAATCAACCCTAACCAAATTAAGCCCCTTGGCCCTAAATCAAACTGTAGCCCTAATTAAAACATAATAAATTGTACTATGTCAGAGGAAAGCACAAGTGTGAGCACAACTTTCAGGACAGATCATCTTGGGTGTAAGCAGGAGCCTTTGAAGTAGCATGGGGTGTTTCTTTCTCCCAAGTCTTGGGGAGGCAGCTAAGGCTGACTGACTCTGTGTTGCTCTTGGCGTTTTTTTGCCAGGCCTTTACTAAGGAATGTGGGATGTGGAGAGAATTGGGGAGCCAGTTTCATTTTCCAGTTCTGTGGTAAGGGAGAAGCTTTGGGAAGGCATCAGGCCCTTATGAATTGAACACAGTGACCCTGCCTCCTGCCTTATAAACACCTCTATTCCAAAGGCTGCCAACTTCTGCTACATATTTACATTACAATTTGATTAATGATATGTTACCCCGGACTATTCATAATTGCAAATTAGGACTTTGGCTGTTTGACAACGTGTAAATTTAACCATGTCTTGTTCACATAGTGTTTTGCAACCATCCCAGGCCAGGTAGTTTCATCTTCAGTTGTCACAGCCAAAAAGATAATTTTGGAGACTTTGGTAGATTTTTACAGGCCTTTAATGCTGAGTCAGGGGAGAGCCCAGCTCTCTCCCTCAGCGCCTCTCTGGTTGTCTCCTCCCTCCACTCAGAGTGAGGCTCTTATAGCCCCTGCCTGGCTCAGGTGTTCCATTTACATATGCGCATGCCCTGTGCTCTCTGGGTCCAGGTGTCTATAATTACCCACGTGCAAGACCCCAGGTGCTGGTCATAAATGCTAATGGTGGGAGGGTGTAAAGAGCCTGATTTTTAAACTCATTTACGCTACACACAGACTTTCTACTTCATTATTTACTGAGCTACTTTTTATTCCTGACTTGATCATAAACAATTCCATTTCTTTCCTGTTTGGGAATTTGTTTTCAGAGATATATATTTTTAACAATTGATTCACATAATTATGGTTTTTATTCACTGTTTTACATTTTTTAGTCTAAAAATTGAAAATTTACCCACATTATTTTTTTCCTATTACTTATTTTTATGATTCCTTTTAATTATGGCTAAAAACAGCGGTTTTCTATTTTTTTTTTAAAGATTTATTTATTCATGCATACAAGAATTGGTGTACAGGCCAGAGGTGCGAGGGGGGATGAAAGGATTCACCAGAGACAGAGTAGAGAAAAGAACAGGCAGATCGACTGAAACACACTGCTGAGGGGAGCAGGGGGCGAGGAAAGGGGGGGTCTGCTTCGCCATGTGGGTCCCCTCCCTGGCTGGGATAGAACTTGTGCTGCTGATGTCGTTTATTTTTTGGAGTCATGCAGTGGCTGCGGATAGCTTCATAGTGCTGCGCCTTAACCCCTTGTATTTATTATAACACTATTAAACCTGTTTAAGTAGAAAATGAGTCATACTAATAGCACTGATGGTATGATATTGTGATTTACAAGAAATATATATTTGATTATTCAGGTGACTGGAATTTATTTCTCATCTATATTTGGTCTTTATACACAGTTCCTGACTCCCAACTTCCAAACACCTTGGAATTTTCTAATTCTTGAGCCTGTTATGAGTCCTGGTTGCCAGGAAAGCATGTGATTAGAAGGTTGGAACTTCCTGTACCACCTTGAGACCTTCAGTAGGGGAGAGGAGCTGGAGGTTGAATTCAAATGCCAATGATCAGTGATTTAATCCTGCCTATGTAATGAGGGCTCCGTACAGCCCACAGGAGGAGCTTTTTGGGTTAGGGAACATGGAGATTTGAAGAGCATCTGAACCTGAAGAAGGTACCACATGCCTTTCCCACACCTTGCCCTGTGCATTGCTTCCATCTGACTGTTCCCAAGTTCTACCCTTTGTAGCAAATCAGTGACCTAGTGAGTAAACAAGTTTTCTGAGTTCTGTGAACTGCTCTAGTAAGTTGAAGGAAACTGAGAAGAAGGGGTCCTAGTGTAACAGGGCAAGGGGAAGTTCTAGGCTCCCCACTCCAAGGAAGGGTGGAGCTGGGCAGGGAGGACAAGCTAGAGAAGATAGGACAAGCTAGAGAAGATAGGGAGAAGGAAGAAGGTCAAGAAGGAAATCAGTAGGAGGCACATGGAGCTAAGACACACGTGAAGAAATTGCACTTGTTTTTTGGCCTTGAACTTCTATCAGAGACTTGTGGTTATGGAAGAAGACACTTGAAAGAGACAAAGACATGGATGAGGACATGTGGGGAGACTGACAAAGGCAGCTCTTTTTTTTTTAATTTTTTCTAAAGATTTATTTATGCACATAATAGCTGGGGTACAGGCCAGAATTGCAGGAGGTGAGAGGATTCACCAGTGACAGAGTGGGGTGCAGAACAGGCAGATTCACTGAAATGCACTTCTGAGGGGAGCAGAGGGCAAGGCAGGAGAGGTCTGCTGCACGATGTGGGTCCCCTCCCTGGCCGGGGATCGAACTCAGGCTGCTGTGCCACGGATGCTTCACAGTGTGGTGTTCAACCAGCTGCGCCACCAGGGAGGCCTCACAGCCTTTTTTTTAAAACTGTTTTTCTAAAAGATTTTATTTTTTTCACAGAAGAACTGGGGTACAGGCCAGAGGTACAGAGGGTGAGAGGATTCACCAGAGACAGAGTGGGGAGCAGAACAGGCAGACTAACTAAAACACACTGCTGGGGGGAGCAGCAGGTGAGCCGGGAGAGGTCTTCTGCCCCATGTAGGTCCCTTCCCTGGTGTAGGGTAAAGGTTGATCAGGTATTTCCATCCTCCCACCATTGATGATGGACACCTGTGGTGCTGCGAGCATTCCAGGGTGGGCATGCGCAAGTGGGCGCACCTGTGTTGGACACGGGCATAAATGGGCAGTGTCATGAGGACGCCAGAACTGTGAGAACTGCAAAGACCAACAGACCGAAGGGTGAGAACTGTGAGGATCGACGGAGAACTGAGAGAACCAACAGGCCCAACCAACAGAAAGGATCAGCAGCAGAGAGAGAAGCAGCAGCCGAGAGGGTGAGATGCGCCAGGGGCTGGGCAGCCTGCCAGCCGCCCAGCCCCCCAGCACCCATGTCTGCCATGTACCTGGCTACCTCTACTAAATAAAAAGTCTGAAAAGCCACCGAGGGCTCCAAGACTCTCCTTCCTTGACCCGTCTGCCCAGAACCATCCCGAACCTTGCTCCAGTGCCACCTCCATCCTGCCGCTACACCTGGCCAGGGACCGAACTTGCATTTCTGTAACCGGGATGGTTCCCAGTGTGGCACTCAACCCGGTGTGCCACAGGGAGGCCCTTAATTGGAGACTATTTTACTATATTCTTTCTCTTCTCTTTATTGCACACTAATCATATTAAGTTTCTTTCCACTGAAGGTATTATGCACTAGAGTGTGTTTTGTCTTGATGCAGCAGATGGCAGAACCCATTTAGAACAGGCAGGTTTGGGGCTCCCAGAGTACCCCTACTTCTTACCTGATAATAGTGGGACCCTCCGATTTATAGCCAGTCAGTCAGAAGTCAGTGTCCCAAGAGTGATTATCCTACATCCCTGAGTCCTTACCCTGTGGAATCTGATGCTACCTCCAGGGGGACAGCACTGCATTGAGTTGGATTCTCAGACCCCCAGTGGGTGCTCCAGCATAGTTTGTTGGTGTGGGAAAGCCTCCACACATTCCACAAACTCCACAAACATTTGCAATTGGGTTGCAAAAACCTGTATTAGTGATACCGTAATTTCAGGGTTTCAGGCCTAGCCTCCCAGCCAGGAATGGATCCCAGACTGCAGTGACACGCTGAGTCCTAGCCACTAGACCACCACAGGGTGGTGTCTCACGAAGCCACAGCAGGAACTTTGCTGACGCTCAGGCAAGCAAGAGAGAAGAGGCAGTGTAGGGTAAACATAAATGTTATCAGGCTGTTCCACCCTCCCGTCGTTGGTGTCAAGCATGGACACCTATGGTCCTGCACGCACGCCTAAGTGCGTTGAGACATGGGGTGTATAAGGATGGCGTCATGAGGTGTAGCGGCAGGAAGGAGGCACAGGGCATGTTCGGGATGGTTCTAGCAGATGGGGGATAAAGGAAGGAGTCTTGGAGCCCTCGGTGGCTTTTATGCTTTTTATTGTCAGAGGTGGCCAGGTCCATGGCAGGCATGGGGGCCGGGAGGCTGGCAGGCCTCCCAGCCCCTGGCGCATCTCACCCTCTCGACTGCTTTCTACTGCTGCTGCTGCTGCTGCTTGTTGGTCTTGCTGCTTGTGTTGGTCAGTACTGGCGTCCTCATGACACCGCCCATATAAGCCCGTGTCCAAACTCAGGTGCGCCCATTCGCACCTAATTATTCTAAAGCTCCACCTGTGTGATTGGTTAGTTCTCGGTGGTTTCACTCACTACCTTAAAGTCTCTGTGCCCAGAATTAAGACTTGTGTCCCAGCCCTTATCTTAGCATACTCTTCTTTGTCATCTTTGTTCCAGAAAGTCCTATTGCCCCTAGTCTTGGGGTGTTCTTGATTTGTTCCCTTTGGAATTTGTTGCCCTTATCTCTGGAGCCTTCCTTAACTTTACTGAAGTTCCTGCCTGCACTGCCCCTGAAGCTGCCTAATTATCCTTAACTTGCCCTGTAATTCATTAGGAAAATGATAGAAGTCAAGACAATGGTGTCCAATGATGGAAGATAGCTGGTATATAAATAATAATGCTATTCATTACTGTTTATTGAACTCCAGTGCTTTCTAGTGCTGTCCAATAGAATCTGTGATGATGAAAATGCTCTGGATTTGCACTTTCCAAGACACATGTGGTTATTAAATCCTTTAAATGTGGCTAATGTAACTAAAGAATTAAATTTTAATTTAAATGTAAGTATATTTACCACATTAGAGCAAGCCTAATGAAACTAAATATAGTATTTAATAAAATCTTCATAACATATTTAAGATAAGTATTAGTATAGTCATCTTGCTAATGAAGAAATTTAGGCTTTGGAAGTTTGTCTGAGGTCACATAATTACTTTTTTTTTTTAAAGATTTATTTATGTATGCATACAAGCCCTGGGGTACAGGCCAGAGGTGTGGTGGGAGGAGTGAGAGGATTCACCACAGAGAGCGGGGAGAAGCACAGGCAGATCAACAGAAGTACACTGCTGAGGGGAGCAGCGGGCACAGCAGGAGAGGTCTGCCACGCCATGTGGGTCCCCTCCCTGGCAGGCAGCAGGGATCGAGCTCGTGCTGCAGTGGCTGCAGTTTGCTTCCTAGTGCGTTCCTTAACCCATTGTGCCACCAGGGAGGCCCCGAGGTCACATAATTACTAAGAAGCAGAGGCAAGGGTCTGAAGGCAGAGTCATTCAACTTCAGAAGTTACTTTTAATCGCTTCTCACTGAAAAATAGACCCCAAGGAACAGTTGTTGAATTGTATTGGCCCAAGTATATTCTGAAACTGGCAGACTGGGTATTTCTACTACTAGAGTGGTTTATTTTGTCATGGGAGAGTCTTAAGGGTAGTTGATATGATGATTGATTCTTGGGTTGAAATTGAAGAGTGACTGAGTCTACCGGAAGTGGTGAGATGTTTCCGTGGTGAGATGTTTCCACATTGAGGGTTAATGATGATGAGGTGAACTTTCTTTTTTAAGATTTATTTATTTATGCATACAAGAGCTGGGGGTGCAGGCCAGAAGTCTGCAGGGGGAGGGAGGTGAGAGGATTCACCAGAGACTGAGTGGGGAGTAGAACAGATCTACTGATCTACTGATCTACTGAAATACACTGCTGAGGGGAGCAGATCTACTGAAGAACACTGCTGGTGAGACAGGAGAGGTCTGCTGTGCCATGTGGGTCAGCTCCTGGCTGAGGATGAAACGCAGGCTTTAGTGGCTGGCAATAGCTTGAGACATCTGAGTCTTTAATTTCTGTGCCACCAGAAGCTTCTTAACAAGAAGCTTCTCTTTGTAAGTAGATAATATCCAAACTTTTTTTTTTTTTAAGATTTATTTATTTATGCATACAAGCACTGGGGCACAGGCCAGAGGTGTGGGGGGGGTGAGAGGATTCACCAGAGAGCCGGGAGCAGAACAGGCAGATCAACAGAAGTACACTGCTGAGGGGAGCAGCGGGCACAACAGGAGAGGTCTGCCACGCCATGTGGGTCCCCCCCCTGGCCGGCAGCAGGGATCGAACTCGTGCTTCAGTGGCTGCGATTTGCTTCGTAGTGCGTTGCTTAACCCACTGCGCCACCAGGGGAGGCCCGATAATATCCAAACTTATTATGACCATAAGCCCTATTTAAGCTGGGTACCACCTTCTTCTCTAACTCCTCCATGCTCCTTCACTTCTTCCACATGCCCTCAGCACTTCTTCCCTCACCCCTTAGTCTATGGACCCAAGGTAACTTGTGTCTCCTTTTCAGCTTTTTTTCTGGGTATTCCCTGTGTCAGAAACACTCTGCTCTCAGATATTTGGATGGCTGCTCCCTTTAGGTTTCTGTTCAAAATTCTCCTTAGAATTTCTCTGACCCCAATTTAAAATAATCCCCTCACTCTCATTTGTATCACCCTGTTTGGTCATCTTTGCAGCACTCATTTTATGAAGCTATCCCTCTCACCTGTTTATTTCCTTCCTACTCCTTTAACATATATATATTTTAAAGATTTTATTTATTTATGCATACAAGAACTGGGGTACAGGCCAGAGGTGTGGGGTTGGGAGCATTCACCAGAGACAGAGTGGGGAGCAGAACAGGCAGATCAACGGAAGTACACTGCTGAGGGCAACAACAGGCGAGACCAGAGAGGTCTGCTTCGCCATGTCGGTTCCCTCCCCTGCCGGGAATGGAACTAGTGCTGCCGTGGCTGCAGACGTTTTTCATAGTGCGGTGCTTAACACCACGCGCCATCAGGGAGGCTCCTCCCTACTCCTTTAATCCAAATTCCAGCATGTCTTATAACCCCCTGTATCCTCAACTCCTGCAACAGTGCCTGACACAGTCTGGCATGACTGATTGCTTGACTTTCCATAGGCCTTGGATTCTAGTTGGCCAGTAGGAGAACAGGATCTAGAGGCCACATCTGCTGAGTGTTACAAGTGAAACTAAGCCGATGGGGAGGGAGAGGAGGCTCGCAAGAGGCTAAGGGTCAATAAAGGACCCAGTCTGAATAGGGGGTGAATTCAGAGGACAGCCGTAGGAATTTATCATTCGGACAAAAATGAAAACAACATGGTAATAACAACGCAAGCGCTGAACACTTTTTGAGACCTTTCTATGTGGAGGCAAGAATACTAGCCGTTTAGTATAAATTCATTTACTCATCACAGCCACACTATGAAGTGGATACTGTTATTATTCTCACTTTAAGGATGAGGAAACTGAGGCACTGTACTATTAAGCAACTTGCCCAACATTCAGCCAAATATCTACAACTATAGGTGTCTATAAAATCTTTCTCCCTCTGGGCCTCCCTGGTGGCGCAGTGGGTTGAGCAACGCGCTGTGAGGTAGACTGCGGCCACTACAGCACAAGTTCCATCCCTGCCAGGGTCCATCCCTGCCAGGGAGGTGACCCATGTGGCGCAGCAGACCTCTCCTGCCTCGCCCGCTGCTCCCTCAGCAGTGCGTTTTGTCAATCTGCCTATTCTGCTCCCCGCTCTGTCTCTGGTGGATCCTCTCACTGCCCTGGACTCTGGCCTGTACCCCAGCTCTTGTATGCATACATAAATCAATCTTTAAAAAAAAACTTTCTTGTTCTCTCACGCTGGAGTGAAAAGCTTTTTAAGCGGAATTCTCGAACATCATAAGCCCTCTACGCCCCCAGGAGGGGGCGTGTCAGAGCGCAGGCGCAGGGCGGGCGGCGAGCGGGGAGGGCGGGGGTCAGGGATTGGTGGAAAAGACTTGAAACGAAAGCGGAAGTCCAGCCCATCCTGGACGAAACTTCCGTCTTCAACAGCTAGGGGCTTATGCTGACCGAGCGGAACCACCAGCGCGGGAATGGTGCTGCTGGAGAGCGAGCAGGTATTGCTACAACTGGGCGGGGAAGGGACGGGAGCATTTTGGGGCTTAGTGCGGGACCTCAGTCTCCCTCTGTTGCAGGGACTGGGAATTGAAACGGTGGGGCGGGGATTTGAGGCTTCCTAACGGGGCAGGGCTTGTTGTGTTCCAGTTCCTGTCGGAGCTGACCAGGCTTTTCCAGAAGTGCCGGGTTTCGGGCAGCGTTTTCATCACCTTGAAGAAGTGTAAGCAACGGTCGACGGTGGAAGGACTGTGGGAGGCCGAGCAAAGCCCCGGACCGGTTGCACAGTATCTGGGAGGCATGGGTGGTGTCTGTCTGCCGTGCCTCCCTCTCCTTCCTCCCCTCCCTCCGCGGCTTACTGGGCACTTTGAGGACTGAGGGACTGGAGAATATTAGGGATTCAGGCTGATGGTCCCCTAGCACTTAGCTGCCGAAACTAGCTCCAGTTAAACTGGACCCTAAGTATGTCAGGGTTTTCTTTTTGTTCAGGTTCCTTATCCCACCATGTTCCCCTGATGTTTCCGTGTTCCTGTCCTGGAAGTATCGAGTAGTTTCCCAAGGTTTGGCCAAACCATGTGTGATGAGGTTAACAAAATTAGAGTAGTGGAGGTGGATAAGTATCCACATCGTATCTCTTCTCTACTTTACTATGTGATTCAACAGTATCTCAACATTGACCTCAACAATGTCTGTGACTGTATTCACTGGGTATATTTTTCATGCAGATGATGGTCGAACTAAACCTATTCCAAGGAAAGGTTCTGTGGAGGGATTTGAGCCCGCTGACAACAAGTGTCTGTTAAGAGCAACTGATGGGAAAAAGAAGATCAGCACTGTGGTAAGTTGGATTCCTAACTGTGACTCAGCATGGGCACATGTGAACCACTGCCCCGTTTTATTGAGAAATTGATAGAATTACTATTTAAGTTTAAGGAGTACAGGATGTGATGATTTGACATATATATGAGATGATTACCACAGTAGACTCAGCTATCTTCTCACAGATACGGTTTTAAAAACAAAAATTTCTTCTTCTGATGAAAACTCTTAAGATTTGTGCTTCTCTTTTCTGTATATAATACAGCAGAGTTAGCTGTAGTCATTTTCCTGAATACTTATATTATAGTTGAATTTGTACCTTTTGATCACCTTCCTCCTATTTCTTCCCCTTCATCCTCCATTTCTAGTAAACAGTCTGTGATTTGCTTCTAGATTACACATATAAGTGAAATTATACAGTCTGTCTTATTTCACTAGCATACTACCCTTCGGGTCTATCCATGTTGCCAAAAAGTGGTAGGATTTCCTTGTTTTTAGCTGAAGTGTCCTTTTGTGTGTATATGTGTGTGTGTATTTGTGTATTTATGTGCACAGACACAAATATATCACAGCTTTAGCATCTGTCCATGAACACTTAGGTTGTTTCCATGTCTTCAGTGTTGTAAATAATGCTGCTAGGAACATGGCTTTGCAGATTTTTTTTTTAGAGTTAGTGTTTTTGTTTCCTTTGGATGTAGTCCCAGAGTGGAATTGCTAGATCATATGGTAGTTATATTTTGAGGTTTTTTTTTTAAAAAGATTTATTTATTTATGCATACAAGAGCTGGGGTACAGGCCAGAGGTTCAGGGAGTGAGAGGATATACCATAGCTAGAGTTGGGGCCAGAACAGGCAGATCTACTGAAATACACCACCGCGGGGTGCATGGGCAAGACAGGAGGGGGTCTCATGTGCCATGTGGGTCACCTCCCTCACCAACGATCAGACTTGTGTTGTAGTGGCTGTGGATAGCTTCATAGTGCTGCAACTTAACCCCTTGTGCCACAAAGGAGGCCCCTGTATTTTGAGTTTTTTGAGGATCCTTGTACTATTTTCCATAATGGCTGTACCAAAAGTTGACTGTACTACTAACAGTATGGACACAAGGGCACCGTTACTTCCACATCACTGACAGTATTAGCATTTTGTGTTCTTGATGATGGCCAGTCTAACCGGCAGGAGGTGACGACCTCATTGTAGTTTTAATTTGCATTTCCCTAATGATGTTGAGCATCATTTCTTTTTTTTTTTTTAAAGATTTATTTATTTATGCACACAAGAGCTAGGGTACAGGTCAGAGTCGCAGGAGGTAAGAGGATTCACCAGACAGAGCGGGGAGCAGAACAGGCAGATCAACAGAAGTGCACTACTGAGGGGAGCAGCGGGCACAACATGAGAGGTCTGCTGCGCCATGTGGGTCCCCTCCCTGGCCGGCAGCAGGGATCGAACTCGTGCTGCAGTGGCTGCGGTTTGCTTCATAGCGCATTGCTTAACCCACTGCGCCACCAGGGAGGCCCGTTGAGCATCATTTCATGTACTTATTGCTGTTTTGTATATTTTCTTCAGAGAAATGTCTGTCTGGGTCCCTTGTCCATTTTTAAATTGAATTATTTGGTTATTTTGCTCTTGCGTTCTTATATATTTTGGATAGTAATCCCTGGGTATCTGATTTGCAGACTTTTTTCCCCATTCCACAAGTTATCTTTTTTTACTCTTGGGTTTTTAAAAACTTTATAATTTATGAAGATTTTATTTATTTTTGCCTAAAAGTGGGGTGTAGGCTAGAGGTGCAGGGGGTTAAGAGGATTCGCCAGAGACAGTGGGGAGCAGATCAGGCAGATCTACTGTAATCCACTGCTAAGGGAAGCAGCGAGACAGGAGAGGTCTGCTGTGCCATGTTGGCTAGCTTCCTGGCTGGAGATCAAACTCAGGCCTAGAGGTAGTAGTGCTGAAATTTAACCCCTAGGCCACCAGGGAGGTCCAGGTTTGTTGTTTTTGATAGACATAAGATTTTTTAGTTTGACATAATTCTACTTATTTTGATGCTTATGCTTTAGGTGTTACATAAAAAAAAATCACTAAAACTTCTATCAGTGAGCTTTATTCCTGTATTTTCTTCTATGAGTTTCATGTCTTTTTAATTTCTTTTTTTTATGTTTTATGTATGCATCGAAGAACTGGGGTGTGGGCCAGAGGTGCAGCGGGGGGGGGGGGGGAATAGGATTCACTAGTGACAGAGCGGGGAGCGGAGCCGAACAGGTGGATCCACCAAGATACACTGCTGAGGGGGGTAGTGGGTGGGACAGGAGAGGTCTGCTGTACCATGTGGGTTACTAGCTCCCTGGCTGGGGATCAAACTCTGCCATAGGGGTTGGGGATAGCTTGATAGATCTGAGACTTTAACTCCTGTCACCAGGGAGGCTCTGTTCTTACTCTTAATGGCACTGTAAGAGGCAGCTGGCATAAATATTTGATTCCTCCTTCTTTTACTGTGCTGGACTTTCAAAGAATAGTTTCTTGGTAGTACATGATGCTTTTACTTTTTAAGCTGATTATTTTCTCATCTTTGTGGTTCATGTAGCAAACACAGCTGTGTGAGGGTTGGTACTAGAGGGAGCTGGACTCCTTTGACATTGTTCAGAACCTAGGGAAATACTACCTTGTTGCTATGTGAGAGAGATTTCAATAAAGCTGAGAAACAGCTGCATTTTGGTGCCTACTTCTGCCCTTTTTTCCATTTTGGTGCATTTTTCATGTGGAAAGAACTATATTTTGCTTGTTCTTCAAGCAGATGAAAATGCAGTATAAAAGTAGCCTTTTGTGGATTATGATCCCTGAAACTGGGAAGGAATAGGAATATTTTAAAGATTAGAATGTTGTCGTTGCGAAGCTTTTGCGTTATCTGGATACAGAGATGCCATCTGGTGGCAGAGGATTCCTATGTAGGTAATAAGAGTGACCTTTTTTCTTCCCCTTTTCCAGGTGAGCTCCAAAGAAGTGAATAAGTTTCAGATGGTGAGTTTCTGGTATTTCCTATGTTCCCTTTCTCAGGAGTCTGTAATATTGAACACTGGATTGAGAATGATACTTAGGTTCACTGCTCTCCTATGTACTTTATAAGTAAAAGTTGATAATATCTTTAGTTTTCTCAGATTTTGTCATCTTAAGCTTCATAGATGCTCTATGTATAGTGGAGTTGAACAGAAAATTGCCTGCAATTTTCCCTCACTGCTTACTTTAAAATACACAACTTATGGAGGGTTTTGTGTTTGGAAGTTACTATACTGGGAGTGTTTTCCTTTTATGGCTTTTCCTTAAGATACAAGTAGGCCTTCAGATTTTGGTCACCCTAAGTCTGTTATGGAAATAGATTGCTGCTGCCCCATGAATTGGCGGCTTTCCACTAAGGTTGTGCTCTGTGTCTTTTAGGCTTATTCAAACCTATTGAGAGCTAACATGGATGGTCTGAAGAAGAGGGACAAAAAAAGCAAGAGTAAGAAGAGCAAAGCAGCACAGTGAAGGGCAACTGATTTCCAGCTTTCACTAATTAACCACTGAATTGCTGTTTTTCCTTATGGCCACAAAGTTGGATCTCTGGTTCCTCTACAGTAACTGTCCTCTTGTGAGATAAGAGTTATTCTGGATGAAAGAAGGGCTTCTGTGTTTACAGGATAGTTGTAAGAAGCCAGTTTATTTTAGATGGCTAACTGATCTCTGTTGCATGGTTGTAAATTCCTGGATTATATAAAGTCTCTGTAGCCATCCGTGTGAAGAGCAAATGTATCATCATTAAATGTTTATCAACACTCAACATCTCTTTTTTTTTACCATCCCATATTAATAGTTTCTGGCAGTGACTACTAATTTTGAACTGATGTGATCCTGAATAGGCCTTATCTTCTAGGTCATTGGAATTGAAACTTGACAATTTTATAAAAAGTTGTAGTAGCTTGTGGCTATTCTGTCCAATTGGCTGCATAATTTTATTACCATAGTTCCTTTAGCAAACTTGAATGAGTTTTTCATAGCCAAATATGAGTATTTGCTTTTTTTAAATTAACGTAGGATGTACATGTTTTAAAATCACCCAGAATAAAGATTCCAAGTTAATGATGATGCTTGGTTTTTTTATACCTTTATTTTGGACATTTTCCTGTGTTTAGTCACTGGGGCTAAGGAAAGAACAAGACTATTTTCTAAGTGTTCAGATTCATAAAACCTACAGCATTAATAAATATGCAGTTAAAAGGCAGCAGATATATGAAAACATTTATTATATTTAAAAAGATAAATTTACAATATACTATACATGAAGAAAATGACAAAGCTCAACTCTGAAGAACAGCTTTTTAGAATGTAAAGTTAACTTAAAATTACAATGAATGTACACTTCATAGTATCAGTGCCTGTCTGAACAATATGACGACAAGATTAAAATAAGATTCTGTAGTAGTCATCTCTATAGCTATACAGGAACAGGACAGACACCCTGCAAAAGAGAAAAGGTTGGCATGGGTGAAGAACTGAGTTAGTGAAAATTACTTTTAGAACATGTAACTGTAGGAGTTTTGTTTAATCAAAACAAATGAAAACCAGTAACACAGATGTTTTACAGAAGCTGTAACTGCTAGGAGTCTGCAGTATAAGGTTCTACATAAAGAGACCATGATTCACTTCACAGGTTATGTTGTCTTTTAACAGCAAATGATAACATGAAAGACTGGCATTCTGATAAGAGGACATAAAGATGATTGTGTCTTCTTTCATTTAAACATTTCTGGAATTGAGTAGCTGGGTAAATTATAATTCAGAAAGCTTCCAAATTGTTTTATTACTGACAAGATCATGATGGCTGGCTCACAATCCTGAGCAAGGTTTACTGGTGGCCAGTATAGTTTTAACTTACAGATCCACTGCTGAGGGGAGCAGCAGGCAAGACAGGAGAGGTGTGCTGTGCTGTGTAAGTCAGCTCCCTGGCCAGGGCATCGTATTCACACTGTGCCACCAGGGTGGTCCCCACCCCCCGCTGCCGAGTTTTAACCCATGTGAAATCTATGCCAAGTAATAACTTACTTTTTTTCTACTTTGATGTTAAAAATTTCATCACAGACTAACTTGAGGTATCTTTGCTTTGGCAAACGTGACAGTAGCTGCTTCACAGTTGTGTTAAATGCCTGTTCATCAGCATCCCACTAGGAAAAAAGCAGATAAGCCTTAATAGCACATAGTTGGATTTATTAACTGGTCCTCTTTGGGTCACATAATGAAATATCAGTGCCTTCCTCACACACCCCCACCCCCTTTAAAATGTGAGTAGAAATAAGATGCAGAGAGACTTCTGGAGTTCTTCCTTTGAAGCACTGGTTTTCTTTAAAACAAGACTACCTAATCAGAACCTGGTTAACAGTGCTGCAGCCCCAGGGTGCCTCTTGTTTACTCTGCAACATGGAGATGCTAACTCTGATGAGCATCCATTTGCATGGATCACAAGGCAGTAAATTTTGAGTACAGTGGTATGGACTTAAGACAACAGAAAATGTATGAAATGTTAGTTCTGGAGCAAAGTTCATTTTTCATCTAATCTATGACTGGAAATCTTAGGTAGGCAAGTATTTGGTCAGACGTACTACAAAATTTCCCTGTAGCTAGGATAGTTAAAACTTCTTACTAGCAAAGGTAACAATTCAAACTTTAAAGAAGTTCTTGTTAGGCTATTCAATAATATGTACCTATTAAAAGCATATGAAAGGCTAAATTAAGTTTTACATAAAGGTCTTTTATACAGTTCTAATTATACAAGTGTGTTTCTGTAGTTGGGATGGTTAGTTTGAGGCGGCACAGTACAGTGGCTAAGAACACAGATTCCACTAGTCTGCCTATGTTCAGGCCCTAGCTCTTCTTACTAGTTGGATGACCTTAGGTAAGATATTTAACCTCTTTGCTTCCATTTATCTATAAAATGGGGATAATAGTGATACCTTCTTGGGGTTGTTATAATTAAATGAGTCAGTATTTATAAAAGGCTTAGGACAGGGACTGCCAGAGCCTAAAACACAGTAAAAACATAGGTGTTTATTAAATAATGTCTCTCTAAAAAGTCCCTAGAAAGATATTTCCTCCAACTATGGTATAGGAATGTACTTGTCACATAAAAGGAACAAAGTTAATAAATTCTTGGCACTGCCAGAAAAATAGTATCAAGAAAATAATGCCATTTTAATATGATTCAAGCAAGTGAAAAGCAAAGCTTTGGGATTTTAAAGGTAACAGTGCAGAAGAGTTCATCTCTCTTACCTCTAGTGATAAAAACTGTAAGATTGTTTCTTTGGGTAGATCCACCTGTTGATACACAGAAATGTATGTCACCTGTCAGGAATCTCAGGCAGCACGTACTGGTTTGTGATGATTGTGTCACTTTGGATGGAGCAACCTAGATAGGGTTGGCAGGGTGTGCGGTGTTACCATGCTACATGAAACAGACTTAGTGAGCTGTGCGGAGGTAAGATGTCAGCACCGGCAAACTCATACTCCCAGTCTCTACATGCCACGTCTGTAGCAAAGGTTTGAACGTGGCTACCTGTTCTTGGTTTAGGCTTAGTGAGGTAAAGGCCTGAAACATTTAGAAAAATGAGGTTTTTTTCATGTCCACCCGCCACCTTTCAGAAGAAAGTAGGAGAAACAAAACCCTTCAATTTTCTCCCCACTCTTTCACAGAGTTAGATTACACATGGCTCATCTCAGTGACAAGAAGCTTGTATTCTAATCCCGGTGACATAGCAGAAAAGCTCTGACCATACTACTCTGGCAACAGCCTCAAAATGTTGAAGTCACTTACAGCCAAAATTTCAATTTCATTGCTTTTCTGATGTAAGTTGGCAAGGGAGGTCTGAAGTCGGGTTTGCACCTAGCAAGAAGAAGAAACAAGTCAGAATTCAGAGTATGTCAAACAAGGCTACCTTTCTTGGCGGTTTTATTTCCTGTTCTAGGAAACAGATGAGCCTACAAAGGATGCCAAATATCTAAGGATTTGCTCTTAATCTACCTTAAAATGCCTAGCCTATTATGAGCTCAGGGGAAATGTGATTTCATACCTGTCTTACTCATTTAAATAATCCACCTACTTTATTTTTTTACAACTTAGAAGAAAAGCTCTGTGCAGTGAAGAAGTGCACATGGAAGCAGGGGCCATTGCATTATGAAGCTCAATTTGGGAAAAAGGGAGGGTGACAGCAGTGAGAACAGGGAACTAAAATACAGTGATGAAAACAGTATAACGATGTGAAAAATGAGTATCTGCCCACCATCCTGAGGAACAGCAGAGTTTATAAAACTGTATTTTATTCTAATTTCATTTCTAAATAATGACCCCTCTGTAACACTCACCCTTCTCTCAGGTGAGGCCAATGACCTTACTGTGCTCTCTAGCATTGTCTGTAAGCACCCTTCTGTCTTTCCACTGGTCATCCTCTAATCTTCCCCTCTACCAAATTTAATCCTTCAGGGATGACCTCCATGAAACTTTTTTCCCTTTATTTATATATATTTGACATCAGTTGTATTCCCCATCACCATATCTCCAGGGCACCATCACCTCAGGCCCCCGTGCTCCCGTCTGCCCTCAATCCTCCCCCTCCCGAAACTTTTTTCTTAATCCATGTAAACACTGACTTCTCCCCTTTATGTCTCTAACACAATACATTTATTTTTTGATTTTATTATATTTTACAATATTTGCTTTCTTTTCTCAGGTGAAGTACCCATAGAATTTCCACTACCAATTCACCATGCACCATCACCACTGTCCCTTGTGTAGCACACAATACATTTAATCCAGCATTCTATTACATGTTTCTATTGTTCTCCAACTAACTAAATAATGCATATGCCTGTCAGATTATATAACTGATATTCCAGCCATGTCAGTCTCACATTTTACACATCACTTAGCACACAATCAGGCATACAGCAGATCCAAAACACACATGCGGTGGGAAAGCCATTTAAGTACTGCAGTCTCTTCTGCTTTGTTACTTAAACAAACCCCATCTGCCTAGAGCCCCGTCATAGGTTTTGTTTAGAGCCAGTAATTCTGACTACAGCAGCTTTTAGATGCCCACCTAGAATGAGCACTGATGATGCCCCTTTGGGGGACAGATGGGGCAGAATCCTAGCACCAGAGAGATGCTTTACATGGATGGAAATTTCAGACGCCGCTCAGAGAAATAAGTGGAAAGAAATTTACTTTCAGGAAACTTTCTTACTTTCCTGTTTTCCTCCTCCTGTTAAGCTCACATTAAATACAACTGGAAGGAAGCTTGACCGTATACCTGAGTTTCATACCGCCTCCTAGTGCTGGCTGACAGCTTCTCCGGTGCAATCACACTCACAATGGGAACAACGGCTGCTCCATGGATTTCAAACAAACCTGAGACAGATTCAGAATTTACGATCGTATCTCAGACCCACTTTATATAACATACAACAGAGAGATGTGGAGATGATGAGTAGAATCCACTCCAGTGTGATTCTAGGGACTAGATTAGACCTGTGCTTTGTTTTCTGTCTACAAGGCTGTATTTAGCCAGGAGGAGCCCCAAATCCCAACACTCAGCAGTTTTGATGCTTCTGTGAAGATCACCAGCCTTCTCAAGTGGAATGGGGGTAGGAGGTGAAAAAGGTATAGGGAGGCAAAATATGAATCACCGAAACCTCATGAACCTGAGAAAATAAAATTTATTGTCTCCCAAACTGTAATACACCTTTAAATTTCTGAAATCTGATTGTTACCTCTTCCTGGGGACCAGCCTGTTACATGATGATGGCAGAAAGTCAAGGCTATTTAGAAATGAACCCAAAAGATCCAATTCTGTTAAAAGCCAAATATGTCTTCTCATGGACTTAACTGGGACACTTCAGGAAGGTTGCTAGATATGATGAAATTGAAGGTAGAAGAACTACCACCACTGGTCCCTCTTGGTTTTCAGAAAAACAAAAGTCTATGTAGTATCTGTCTCCCAGGGATTTAAAAATACTTTTCAGTCTTCTGAAAAGGGTAAATTTTCCAAGACAATTATCCATATTTAAATCTATTCAATAAACTGAGTTGAAGGACGCTAAAGCACAAGACACCAGAATTGGAAGAGCCACCAAACTCCCTGTAATTTTATCATTTCCTGGCTTGTGGGTTTCAAAGCATAGGAATAAGTTCCATTGGGCATAATTTATACTGTATATGTTATTTGAAAAATTATTTCTGATGCAACAAGGAGTTAGCTACAGTCCCAGGTGCTCAGGGCAAACATACATAAGTAACACAGGTATCAGTAAGTTCAGATTATAATTAGTAATTATACCTGAAGCATTAGAATATGACCCCTTCAGATTTTGTACTGCAAGATTATCGGAAGCTTCTCTAAAAACAACAAACAAAAAACAATTAGAAACCAGTAAGGCAAAGCAACAAAGATAAGTTATAGTGAGCTACATTTAAAGTGAGCCATTTTTTAAATTAAATATAAAGATATTTAATAAATATTGGTCATCAGGGGCAGAAACAAAAAAAATGTTCTTTTTATGCTTTTGGTCAAGAGCAAGTAAATATGATAAAGGATCCCACTTCAAATTAACATGCTTAACTACAACATTCTTGATTTCTTCCGCTGGGTCTGAAATCCTAGCTCAACATAAGAAACTAATTTCAATGAAATATAATGGGTGTTCCTTCTGCTCCCCTCATAATAGGAGGAAACATTAGCCACAGCATGCCCCGCCTTCATTATGGCAGCAACCTTGGCCATCACCCACAGGAGAACATTTGGTAAACAAGGAGATTCTTTCAAAAGCTGTGAATGGATGTTCTTTTCAAAGACTGAATTAATTTATTGGGCTTTGAGAGACACAATAACACCCTATCTTGGGAAAACAGGGTAATAACCATTCACATTGAGGAAACATTTTAAACCTTTTTCTGCTAAAACTAAATCCCACCTGTCCTTAAGTGTTTTAATAATGCTTGCCTGTACTTGCTATTAATCATTTAACTATTTTTTGTTTTCTAAGCCTCTGGCTTTGAGTTGGATTGTAATCCTAATACCTGGTGACTTTAAGAACATTATATTCCCTCAGAAAAAGCCTGAGGGTACAGATAGGAAGGAGTGGGCCAGAAATTCTTTGTTGGGATTAGAGAGGTGGGCAATGGTGAATCTCCAGTGTAGTAGGATGTTTAGCAGCATCAATGGTCTCTACTAGATACCCAAAGCACTACTCTGTGCAACCAGTGAAAACTGTCTCCAACCATTGCTAAATGTCTCCTGAGAGAAAACTGCTGCTGAGAAATACCAGTGTAAGTCAAAAACAGTAGGCTGTTTTGTGTTTTCTCTTTATAAGCATATTACAAGAGTTGCAAATACATAGCAAAGCTAAAGAAAATTAAAATCCTTTATAATCCCACTAAACAGAAATAACTACAATTAAAAATCTGGCCCACCAGTTGAGGCATTTTTCCATGTATTAGCTGTATGGTTTGGTTAAAACCAAAATGGGATCATACCAGACATCCTATTTGTGGACAACCTTCCATGACAATAAATTCAGCTTTATCAGAATCACTGTTTTTAAAGTTGGCACGGTATTTCATTAGATTTGCCATAATTCAAACAATCTACGATCGATGAAATTACAAGTGAGAGACCCCCAAAGTGTGATCCAGGAACACCTAGAGGCCCCTGAGATCCTTTTACAGAAGACCTGCAAAGTCAAAACTCTTTATAGTAATTCTAAAACACTGTCCTTCTATTAATAGAGGTATATTCTCTCATGAATATGCAATCAAATTTTCCAGGCTCCACAATCTATGATATTACAACATACTGAATACAGAAGTAGATATGGCTGACTAGTTTCTTCTGTTAAGGCATTAAAAAAAAAAAAAATCACAAAAAAATGTGTTAATATCTGTAAAAATCATTTTATTCTTTCAGAAAATAAAGTTAGGTTCCACTAAACATACTTTTTCTTAGGTTGGCATGTAATGGGTTTATTATTGTTATTTTAAAATATTTTTCATGCTTATGTTTTAATTCTTAATTATATAACCCACATAAACAAAGCTCTTTGGGGTTCTCAAATAATTTTGAAGGGTATAGAGGTGTTCTGGGACCAAAAAGTTTAAAAACTAATAATATAAACAATGCCTTGATATCCTTTTGTATCTATCCCTATGGAATATTTACTGTATATTTCTAAAGGTGGAATTTTTAGGTCAACTATTTTTAGTTTAAGGCTTTATTTGCGAAATTCCTTTTCATATAGTTGAACTAATTTACATTCCTATTGTGAGTATATGAGCTCTATTCCAGAAAACATTTTAAATACATTGACAAAATAGTACCAAAATTCACTGACTAACAGAACTAAGATAATGGCCCTATCTTAGGCCTTTCAAAATGCTATAAACTGCTAATATATTCTTTGGTATGTTATGATGAAAGTAAGATACAGCCAGTCTTACACAGTGGCTGACAATAAATTTAGATGCAACAGAACGGCTCATTAAAAATTATCCTGACCTATCTTTCTCAAAAGGATCAAATTGACTTTTAAAATATAGTGAGTTCTTTATAGAGGGTTGCAGCTGGCTTTTTTGGGCTTTTGCTCATTAAGTTACCTGCTAGTCCTTTCATCACTGACTTTGATCCTTAGTTTCTGCACAACGTGGTCCACAAGATCAGACTCCAGCACACGTTTCTCTGTTTGCCTTTCCTTCTCAAAAGACTTAACCTTGAAAAGAATAAAATGGACCCATTATTATGAAGTACATTTTGAAGTCAGCAAGCTGAATTACAGAACCATAGTAGGCCTAGTACATCCATAGTTTAAGTAGGTGGTTATTAACCAGAGGCTGTATTGCTTCTCGTGGACAGTTGGTTGTGACAACTATGGAGGGCGGGGGAGGCTATTGGCAACTAGTGGGGAGAGGCTCCAGAGGCTGTTCAACATTACTGTACACAGAACAGGCTCTCACAATAAAGAATTAAGTGGCCCAAAGTGTCAAAGTGCTGCCACTGAGAAGCCCTGTCTGGATTAGAGTCATTTACCATAGATTACAGAATTGGAACAAGAAAAAAAAAGACAAGATGAACCAGCTGCTAGCTATTTCATTTGATTTGTTCATATATTATCCCCCTCAACAGACATTCTCTGTAGGGTTCTCATGGCATTTAATGTGAGATAATCTACCAGGTTACAGGATACCTGACTGTATCCTATATCCTTCATGGTCCAAAGTTCAGTCCCTCCCACACTGAATGATGTCTTGCCCTAAAAATATAAAGATGATGCTTTTGACCCCCTCACTGCCCCTATTAATAGGGGCAGAAGCAAGAGTCAAAATTGCTGGACAGGTTGGAGTGAAGTAGGAAAATTAGCAAGATCACATCTTAACAATGATAAATATGAAATGCTGTGGTTAAAACCCTCAATGTAAAAAACAAACAAACAAAACCCTCAATGTAGAAGACCAGCGAGACATGGAAAGAACTGTGAAAAGGCCAATGGGATTTAGTGGGTGACAGTTAAGTGTGAGCTGAAGAGCCACATAGTTGCTAGGAGTTAAGTTATAGTAAGACAAAAATGGTACCCGAATTGAAGAAGGTCAGAGATCTTTTGCATTTAGTCAGAATATACTTGGAGCCCATACTTAGAATTGTAGTTTCACATTTAGATACAGACATTGACAAAGTTCAGTGTGTCTAGAGAAGGCTAGCCAGAAGGGTCAAGGATCTGGAAACCATGTTAGGGGGAATGTTTAAATCAGAAAAGAGGACACAAAGTAGCATGGCGGCTATCTCCTAAAATTTGTTTGAAGGTAGCTTAGAGAAGGAGGAAGAATTAGAGACCTGTATTTTGAGGACTGTAGAGGCATAACTAGTACCCTTGAGTGTAAATTTTGGGAAGCCGATTGTGACTCAAGTTTTTAAAATATGCTATCATTGTAGCACTGTTATGATGTTGGAATCATCAAGCAGAAGGTTATCTCTTGGCAATGCTGCACTAGCAGCCACTGCTTGGAAGATGCTTGATCAGAGCCATTGAGGGGCTTTTATGACTAATAGTGGGGACTTCCAAATCTGCCTATGAAGAGTTAACTCCTATAGGAACTGCCTTAAACAACTAGAAAATGACGTAAAACATAAGAACAATGGTTTTTGGACCCTGACCAACAAGCAGTAGCAACAAAGGAAGCAAAGTGAGCCCTAGCATGCCAGGGGTTTACTGCGCTGAGGAAGTCTGCAGACTGGAGTTCAGGAAAGGGAACCTAAACAGAGCAGAAGTCTGCTGGGTTGGGCAGGCGAAGATGGCTAGAACCTGTGGGGCAAAGAACCCAAGAGGGGGAGCTATACACAGAGAAAAGTCCATTTGTATCCTGGGAGAAGAAATGATCTGAGCATGAGTGAGGGGAATCTAACCAAGGAAATAACCACCAGGAATCAGTAGGCATAATAATTTCTGGAACTCACAGGGCTGGGAAGAGTTCCTTGTTCTTGCCAGATTAGAGACTTCATAATATACAGGGTACCAGGCAGCATCTGCTGTAGTAGTGGAGCTAAATTAGGCCAAGACTAAAGGCTACTCTGGACCTGCTTTAAAAAAAACTTAAAATCAAGCCTGGGAAGGCTCCATCAGAATCCAAAGTTCTTAAATACATCCCAAAACAAAACCCAACAGTATTTATGGGAACATATGAAAATCCAGTGCCTCAAAATGTGAATTCATAATGTTCAACAACCAATAAAAAACAACTGGGCATGTAAAGTGTTAGGAAAATATGAGTCATAACCAGGAGAAGCATCAATAGATAAATAAGAGACCCAGCAATGGAGTTGATGGGATTAATGCCCAAGTACCTTAAAGTCATTTACAAATCTTATAAAGGATGCAAAGAAAATAACAATGATGAGAAAAATAAAAGATATAAAAAAGTAAAACATGTACAGATGAAAATATATAATATATGAAATAAGAAATGTCCTGAGTGGGATTAATAGCAAAAAAGGTTAGTGAATAATCCACATTGAAAATGGGGTGTGGGGGAGAGGGGAGCAACAAAACAAAAATAGAAATGATGAATGGGGCAGTATCAAATGATTAACATACTGTAATCAGAATCCTAGAAGGAAAAAAGGAAGGGACAGAAAAATACTTGAAGAAATGATGTCTGAAAATTTTCCAAATTTGATGAAAACTATAAATTTATAGGCCACAAAAGATACCCCACTGAGGCACATTATATTCACATTGTAGAGAGCTAGTGAGAAAAGAATGGTATGTGGTTTAACACAGAGGAATTTTCCAGATTTTCTTAGAGGGGACAAGTAGAGAAAAGGAGAAAAAAACTCCAGCCAGCGTTTTTATTTTGTTTAAATTTAAGCTTGAAGGACAGTGTTTAGATTTAGATTCTCTCATCCTGTACAGTTTCTCCAATAATAGGCCCAGTGATTCAAAGGAAAAGTGAAGTAATAGATTTCCACCCACACCCAAGGCCAGGGTCTCAGGGAAAGTTAAATACCGTGTGGGGACCTGACTTGTGAATTATGAGAGTCCCTACATTTTTTACCTTGACATGGCTTCCTTCTTTGTCTGAGACGAGGGCCACATAGGTGATTTCATGATGTCTACAGTACTCCTGTAATTCCTCTTGGGACTGAAACAGATAAACACAGTATATGAAATAAAAGCACTTGGAACAGCTTGAAGTAATTAAAGGGAAAGAAAACTGTACTGTCAAAGCGAATTACTATGCTGTCTTTAGGGGTTATAAACACTAAGCAGGAAGAGCATAGAATACGAGGGGGGACTAAGACCTCCCTCGATTTCTTTACTTTCATTATTGTTCTAAGGGACCATGGACAGTCAGTTTGGTCAGAATACAGGAAGAGGTTTTCTTTTTTTCTCTTCTTACAATGTTTGCTTTCTTTTCTAGGTGTAGTCCCTATAGAAGTTTTAGGAAGAAGTTTTCAAAATCTTCAATCTTGAGGAGAGTACCCACCTTCTCTCTCTCTCTCTCATACACACACACACACACATACACACACACACACGAGTGGTAAGGTCTTTGAGGAAAGCAAAGGTGACAAATGGTAGAAGGTGAAAAACAAAATTGAAGCACAAGGCAAAGCAGCATTAGAGCAGAGAGGCCTGTACAGACCGAAGTCACCGTTTCTCGGCTCTATTTTGTTGCAAGACAGACATTCTTTAACAATTTATAAGGCAAATGGAGGAGGATACCACTCTCTCAAGTGAGTCAGAATTATGGCTCATCATACTGCTGACATGAATTTTTATGTAACACGCAAAAATGGACAGGAGCAACTTCAGAAGCGTCTGGGCAGGTGATGTGAAAGGAAGGGGTGGAGGCTTTCCTTAGGCATCTCTTCATGCGCTGAAGTGTGGGGGATGTATGCACAACTGGAGTGCAGACCACTGTGTGATTTGCTGGGGGAGGGGGGTGTCATCACCTGAAGGCCCCAACCTAAATGACGGGCTGGTAATCAGGGTGCCACTTTCCTCAACCCCACACCCAGAGCAGGTCTCAGGCCTGCTGTGGGAGGGTGTGAGGAGCGCAGCCTCACACTCTGAACACAGAATGCCTATGTTACGTGTGGGAGGCCGGGTAATGGCCATCAAAGCTACCCAAATCCTAATCCCTGGAGCCTGTGGAAATGACACCTTACAGGGCAAAAGAAACTTCCACAGACATGACTAAGTCAAGGATCCAGAGAAGGGATTACCTTGGTCCTTGTAAACACAAGGGTTTTTGTAAGAGGGAGACAGGAAGGTCAGTCGGTTAGATGTCAGGACAGGAACAGAGGTCAAAGAGGAGAAAAGGGGCTGCAATGCTGAGTCTGAAGATGAGGAAGGGACCATGACCAATTTGTGCAGAGGCTTCCAGGAACTGGGAAATGCAAGGAAATGGATTCTCCCCTAAAGCCTCTAAAAGGAACTAGCCCTAATGGCCTTTTGATTTTAGCCCAGTGACAATGATTTTGAACTTCTGAATTCCAGAAATGTCAGGTAATAAATCTGTGTTGTTTTAAAACATTGTTTATGGTAATTTGCAGCAATCAGAAACTAATACAGGAAACAGCATTAATATCACAGGATACAGTCTGAGAATAACAACATATGGGAGGATTCACCATGAAGCCATGACTAGTTTTCACTCCTCTCATAGGTGTTTTTTGTCTTATTACCTGTGACCAGTCGTACATGATTTCTGCTGTGATTCCTGCTGCCCAGAGTTTCTGGGTTATATTGATGGCCCTTGACATGGACATCTGGCCCACACTTACAACGAGGAGGTCACAGGAACTTAATGTAACCTGGATCAGAAAAGAGTGGTTATACTTAGAAGAGTTAAGACTGTGGGTGTGTGTGGGGACCAGCTCCAGGAGAGAAGCAGCACTCATGTCAAGATAAGAATCCCAAGTATTGGCTAGCAATATATATGCAGAAGGGTTTGCTTCAAAATGACATAGTCGAAAATTTTCTGTTAGTCTTTTTTGACATTAAGTGACTTCAACTGCCCCAAGTCATCAGAAAGAGCAAGGGATAGAGAACCATTTATGGCTTTCTAGGGTACAACAGGATTTCCAAACAAGGGGCTTTGATGTGAGTCTGTAAACAGAACATCTCACATTTACAGAGAGCATTACAGACAGTATTGCTGAACAGCAAAGTTGGCTTCGGACGGCTTAAGGTCCCCCAGCAAGAAACCAGGACTGAAACGAAAGAACTGACATTGGGTCTTAGGCCTGTCTATTATGGCAAAGAAAGTTTCCTACACTCTCAGATCACAGTCGTCATATGTGGGGCTCCATGTACGCGACTACAAAGAGTAAGACAATCCTGGACACTCAGTAAGCAGAGTTGGCACTTACAGGTTCCTCCACGTTGAGCACCGCAGCCGATATCTTGTCTATAGCTATGCTGACTCCGATGGCGGTGGGGACTGGCCCCAGAGCCTGGGGTCCTCTGAACTGGGGTATCTGCAGAGAGGTACAGAGTGTGGTTATGAAACAGAGAAGAAAATATGATTATAGGCAAAGTAATGATTTGTGGGCAAGTCCTAGCAGCAACTTCTCAAAGGGTACAACAAAACAAATTGTGTGTGTATGTAGCATAAGAGAGGGAAGCACACAGCAAATTCAGGAAAATGTTAACAGACTGCAAATCCAGATCAGCAGTTCTCAGTGTGGCAGCTGCTAGCCACAGAGACTTGGGCATTTGGGATATGGGCAATCTGAACTGAAATGCGCTGTATAACTAAAATATACACTAGCTGCAAAGAGAATAAGAAATGTACAATAGTTCACTAGTAATTTTTAGATGTTTGATACATACTGAAATAGTATTGGGGGAACACTGAGTTAAATGCCAACGGTAAAGACTTGGAAAGGAAAAAAAGAATGTAAAATAGCTTCTTAATAATTCAAAAAATGTTAATTATATGTTGAAGTAATACTGTAGCTATATTGATAATATAGATATTACTTAAGTTAATTCCATATATTTCTTTTCACTTAATGTTACTAGATGAATTCTATAAGGAGGTTCTATTTCTGCACTAAGATAGGTAGGTCTATTTCTCCTTATTCCTGTATACCTTATTCCTAAGAACACCTGTACTTATATGTAAGACAAATATAAGAAGAGAGGTAGCGGACTGGCTGGGGCTACCTAGCCTCAGAACAACTTGTGGCAATTTCCTGGGTTTAGTCTTGATCTTTTATATCCTGGAGTGGATGTTGAAGGAGCCTGGAATGCCAAGGAGAGCCAACAAGAAAAGTCTGCCCTCTCCAGCCAAAAAGACTAAGAAAGAGGCAACCAATCAGGACAGAAGCTTCTAGATAATACCTGCCTTGCTCCAGCCAAACATGACAGACAAAAGCACATCCCCAACCCCCTATTCACTCCCTCCCACCCTGTCAAAGGCTTAGCTGGGGCCTATACATTCACTTTCACCCAAGTGTGAGGATGCCCCAACATCCCAACATGCCCCCACACGCCCCAGTAGGGTGGTATCAGAGGAGGCTTTCTTTCTTTTATTTTTCCCCCCAGATTTTCATATCTGCCTGGGGTAATGCCACCTGCCCCCAAACAGAGTCAGTGGAAGGCTAAGGTACCCCAAGTTCCAGACTTCCACCCCCACACTCAAGCAGTAATGTGGTCACCCTCGCTGCTGGGTGGTACACAGGGGGCTAAGTGATTAAGCTGGAGTCTTCACCATTCTCTAGGAATAATAAGGTCTCCCTCCAAACCCCCAGCACTCCCTGTCCCTAACCACAGCACCAGTGGAGGTATGTGGAAGCAGTAATAGGGCACCTCTCCCACCCTGGGGATGTCTGAGAAGGCTGAGTGAGGACCAGGATCTCCAAAGTAGCAAGGTGATAGCACCTTGTCCCCAGCTGTAAAGTACCAGAAAAGTCTGTTAAACTGGAAAAATCTATATAAGCTCCAAAGTCTCATAATATAAATCTCAAAGTGTCCAGAATACAACTGAAAATCATACATCTTACCAAGAACCATGAAGATCTCAAAGTGAATAAGGAAAGACAATCAACAGACACCCACACGGAGATGACCCATATGTTGAGACCACCTGACAAGGATTTTGCAACAGACATCATACAAATGCTTCAACATTACAAACAGACTTGAAATCAATAAAGTAATGGAGAGTCTTAGCAAAGAGGCTGAAGATGAAAAACCCATTGGATTGGTCCAAAAGCTGAATAGAGATAACTACGGAAAGAATGAGTAAAACTGGAGATGAGACAAATTACTCAATCTGAATAACAAAGAAACTAGATGCAAGTAAAGTACAATGTCCAAGAACCTAACAAAAGAGCTAACATTTTTGTCAGTCTTAAAGGAGCAGAAAAGCAGGATGAGACTAAAATATTGGAAGGAATAATGCCTGAAACACACCTCCACTGTGCTGTCTAAGGGGCTCAAGAGAGGATGGTGGCATGTGACTGCCTGGGATGGGAAGTGAAGTCTGGGATTGCAGCCTCCACTCACATTGTTGATGGGGGTGGCATCACCCCTAAACAGACATGAAGTTCCTGGCTCCCATTTAGTTTCCTCTGACACTGTGGCTTGGTGGGGCCCACAGTGGCAAAAGACATAGTCCAAAGATTCAAAAAGCTAAGAAAATCCCAAAGCGGATAAATCCAAAGAAAGGCATGCCATGATACATCCTAATTAAACTTCAAACTAAAGACAGAGGAAAAAAAAATCTTAAAAAGAATTACCTCTCATTCAATCAAATAATAAATTTCTCATCTGAAAACCAGAAGTATTGGGTTAATACAACAGACCTTCTTTTCAAACTCCCCGGAGTTTGACAGTCAAAGTAAAAAACAACATTGATGTGGCTCCCGGTGTATGCAGAGGAAATACTTAAGACAATCGTTATAAACGAGGGACACAGTAAAGGCACATAAAGGGAGGTAAGGTTTCTACACTTTACTGGAACCGGCACATGTCAACACCAGTGATGACGGACAGCATTATACACATACAGGACTGATGTCCATCTTCTGGTTTGGATATTTTATTACAGTCGTGCCAAGTTTACGTCCTGGAGGAAACTGGGTGGAGGGCACACAAGATCTTTGTGCTACCTTTGCAAACTTCCTGTAAATCTGTAATGACTTCAAGAGAAAGGTGAAAAAATCAAATGTGATTCCTAATACATTTCTTTTCCTACATGAAAGATACACAGGTGTTTGTACTACTGGTTCCATTTTCTGTAGGTTGAGAAATGTTTAAATAACAATTTGAGGAAGAAATGAAACTAAGCCACAAGTCAGCAAATGCAGGGGGAGCCCTCACCAGCAGGTCGTATCTGCCGCCAGCTGCCAGGATTTCTGATATCGCCCTTTGCCTCCGTCTGATGAAAGCCACGAACTGGAAGATGATCCCGTTGTGCTGCTGCACCTTGTACACCAAGCCCAGATTGACCAAGACCTGTAAAGTGAGATGCCACACACACATCAGGGGCTTGAGATGGAGAATACAGACTGTGATGCCGAGCGCAGTCTTCATCGGTGGCATCGGAAGAATCTAGCTAGCATAAACAGAATATCCAGCAAGATCTGGCAGTCTGTTTAACTATAGCCTGCCGAGCAAGAATTCTTGCTTTTTTCAAGGAACCACTTCTCTGAGGCTACAGGACATAAGAATTGCTGCACAATAGGAATTATGATGAGTGTAAGGAAATTCCAATTTAAGCCAAAATTATTACAAGACATCAAAGGCTCCAGAATGTAGAGAGCAGAGTTCTTCTGGAAAAATAAAACACCTATTAGCATTAATCAAATAAAACCCAGTTCCTCCTTGTGCTATCGCTGTTTCAAGACTACACTGCCAGAATCAAACAGTTGCCAAACCTGTAACTTGACTCCAAGTTTCTTCAACAGTCCAACCACCTCCTCTAGATCTTTTAGGCCATACTTCACCAACTGTGCAACACCTGTTTTCTGTTTTATTAGTGAATTTATTGTTGGTGTTAGATCTTGCAAATCTCCCTTCTGCTCAATAAATTTGTAGAGTCGGCACAGCTGGAAAGCAAAGACGCACAGTTAACTTCCAGACCACAGCAGGGAAGACTCACTTTGTATTCTGCTTCGTGCTCACAGGGAGACACTGCAGTTTCATACAGGATTCTGTTGTCAATGGTAATTTTACCTCTACCCCAATCCTAAGAATTATCCTTTCCCAACAGCTCTAAGGCATCTTGCAGGGGTTCTCTCTGGTACTACTCACAGTAAATACTGACCCTGGCCCTAGCAGAGGCTCCCTTTGTATTTCATTCATTCATTCATTCATTCATTCATTCATTCATTCATTCATTCAGACGTTCGTTCCCTTATGTATTTTCAAGCCAGTATCATTTCCTCATGACTTCCCTCATTCTCATTATTCCCCATACTATAGGCATACAAATGGGGGACAGGAAGGCAAAATCTGATTTGTTCTAACACTACACAGAGTTAGCCAGAAGTTCCCTATTTTCCCTTTAGTTTCTGTCTACTATCTGTAGCTTTGGGATGCAGCTCAAATGTCATCTCCTGCAGATAGCTTCCTGAGCCTTCCCTTTGGCCCACACCTCCATCCCAGCTCCGAGTTCTCACTGGGGTGCTAAGAGGGCAGTGGCTGTTGTGGGTCTGTGGGCAAGTCGCAGTCCCTGGCATCCAGCAGGTGAAAGAGAAAATAACCGTGATCATAAGACCAGCAAGAAAGCTTCTAGGAGCTAAAGTAGAAATTATTAAGAAAATTATACAGCTATTTTAGGACTGTACAGTCATGCACAGCCTGGTTCAAGCATAACTTGATAAACAGAAAGAACTTTATTAGGACTCAGCTTCATAGAGTTTAATAATCACAAATCTCTTGTATTTTAAAAGAAATCTAAAAAGTGTTTAAAGGATCTAGAATCTCTTTACTACATTCAATAGAAAAGTCTTTAGGATTTAAAATTATGTCTCTGGTTTAAAGTTATTTTTTCTTAATAAAACAATTTCTTCTCATTAGATGTTAATATTAAATGACCACTTTAATAAACTACCTGAAGCACAAGAGTCAGTATCCCAGACTTGGGCCTTCACCCTGTCATCAACCATGTCCTGAGGACTTTGGACAAATTATAACATCTCTTTGGGCCTCAGATGCCTCATCTGTAAAATAAGAAGCTGGGCTAGATGTCTGAACGTCTTTTGCTAATGTTGACCCCTTTTTCTAATATCCTAGAGTTCCAAATGCCTTTACTTGACAGTAATCATTCCATTTTAAACTGAGCAAACAGAAAGTTTCAAATGAATGCTTATCATCATCAAATCACCAGTAGGCAGAGATTTAGCAAAAAGAAGCTGATGTTTTAGCAACCAAGGCAGCTATCATGAGCAAGTGTGTAATACTTTTAAAATAAGACGTTAGTTCCAAGAACTAACTGGGCCTGAAGCTTGTACTCCTTATGCATGTGCTGTGTACACGTGCAGGGTATACTATGTAAATATCTCTTTTCATATGAGAAGAGGTCACCTTACATATCATTAATATCGCCTCCATTATTTAACACTAGAAATTTAACCTGGCTTAGTTTCTCAAACTCCTAATGCTAGATATCTGGGTCAACTTCTACCTGCTACCTGTAGGGATAACCTTTTTTTAAAGATTTATTTTACTTATTTATGCATACGTGAACTGGGGTGTAGGCCAGAGGTGCAGGGGGTGAGAGGATTCACCAGAGGCAGAGTGGGGAACAGAACAGGCAGACTGACTGACATACACTGCTGAGGGGGTCAGCGGGCGAGGCAGGAGAGGTCTGCTGTGCCATGTGGGTCCCCTCCCTGGTCAGGGATCGAACTCATGCCTCAGTGGCTGGCAATGGCTTGATAGCACTGAGACTTAAACTCCTGTGTCACCCAGGGAGGCCCTGTATGGGTGATCTTTTTAAGTTGTGATCTATGTTTATACTACGAAACTGCTTTAGAGAAGTGGAGGTAAATACATGCTGTATGTGTCCCCTCATTTTCTTTGATTTTAAAACACCAATGTGAATTGAGACGCTGAAAGCAGTCTGTAGACTCTTCGACTTACCCTCTTCATATCCCTAGCACTATTCCTGCCACGCTGATGTTAAAAGATTGACCGCCTCTGCCTGGTCTGTACACAATCCTATTTTAATCTCTGTCCACATATGATTTTTACTGATGATATAACTGAGAATCAGACCAAGAGCTAGAAGGGGATCTCGAAAAGTTCAAAAACAAAACATTTCTTCTTATATAAACACTGAGGAAAATGTAAGAAATCCTTGCCTTCTGCTGTTCATTGATTCAATGACAGGTGGGTTCTTTTTTTTGGTGTGTGTGTTTGTGTTTTTATTACAGACCAGCGACATTGATGTTCTTTCTTTTTTTTTTTTTAATTGGATTTATTTAGTTGTATTTGACATCATTTTTAGTCCCCAAGGAGTTCCCACCACCATTTCACCCGTGTCATCACCTCAGTCCCTTGTGCTCTTTATACCCTCATCCCCGTCTTTGCCCTCCCCTACAGGTGGGTTCTTATGCCAAAGATCTGGGGGCAAGCTGATGCTTCCAGAGAGAATACAGCAAACGTGTTTAACCTCATAAGATTTCCCTCATTGGGGGACTCCCTAGTGGCCTAGGGGTTAAGTCTCAGTGCTATCACTGCTGGGGCATGAATTGGATCCCTGGCCAGGGAGCTGACCCCACATGGCACAGGAGACCTCTCCTATATCGCCTGCTGCTCCCTTCAACAGTGCATTTCAGTAGATCTACCTGTTCTGCTCCCCACTCTCTCTCTTACCCTGTACCTCTGGCCTACACCCCAGTTCTATGCCAAAAAAAGAAAATAAAAAAGATTTTCCTCATTGCCAATGGGATCAGATAAAATATTTTAGGAGTAGGAAATGTACCAGAAAAGCAAGAGCTTTAATTCAACTCTGAGGATGACAAGACCTAGGTGGGAAGGGAGGGGGTGAGAGGGGCCGGGTACCCAAATGAATTAGCAGCACTCTGCCTGGAGCCGGAAAGAACAGAGTCTATTTCAGAAGAGGACAACTAGTACTAGATCGGCTCGGCAGGAGGCTCTATCAAGCACAGCCTTCCCCAGGGGTGTGAAAGGAAAGTATGTGGTGATAAGAAAGAACAAGATGATGGCGGCACATTAGCATGGGCCTGGGGAGGCATTCTTTGATCATAGCGCGGTTTCTCTCCTGCCCCATCCCAGAGGTTGCCATGGTACCTATTAACACTCCAGGGGAAGGCTGTGTCTGTGAGGTGACAGGAAGTGCTGTTGCAAGACTTTGGTGACATTTTCTGGTATCACAAAGCTAGAGAAAGCTGGAATAGCACACTAGAAGATACTTACACTATTAGAAGACAAAGACAGATTACAAAATTTAGCTTCCACTTCTCTCCTCGTCAGTTTTTCTGTCTAAAGTAGGAGGAAAAGGTAACAATGAGTCATCAAAGTTTGTGCTGAACAAGGTACAATTTCCTGGCTAATTCTAGTACGTGCTGCCTTAGGAACAAACTGGTCCTAATCACGATGGACAGTTTAATTCTGTACTTTAAAAAAAAGTGTTTATCTAAGTTCACATAAAGCTATATAATTTGTTCTATAATTTGAAAACCCATGACTTTGAAAGAATTTGCACTTGCCGAACCATGAGGTGACCCAGATGTGGAAAGGCCAAACCAGGTGTTTCTATTTGGGTGGAGAGGAAGGCATTGATCTGTGTTCCCCTAATAAAAGCCACATAAATGTAATGAAAGTATGACCTGAAGTGCTTCTTACAATCCCTGGGGTTTCTGCCAGTGTCCCACTGACACTATCCTCTGTCACTGCTCAACAGCAGGCTCGCTTTGTGGGAAGGAAGGAACCGCTAAGAAACAACAGTCAAGTCAGGGCTCTTGATGCGCAATCGGTGGGTGAAAAGCTAGCTAAGCCTTCTAGCGTATGAGAAACAGTAAGTCACTGCAGACTTTCCCTATTTGTCTGCCTTAATCATAGACTGTCAGGCACACTGATTACTGCTCTCCTGAATGTCTCTTATTTATAATAAAAATAATATTTAACATGAGAAGTTAGAAAAGACATGCATTCATCTCCATCTCAGCACCACGATATAACACTAATTAAAATTTTTAAAGTTTCCCCTCCAGGCTCAACACGCAGGCGATGAAGAATCTGCTCACATACTAGAAGAAGACAAATACTACGATGTGGCTAAATTAAGAAGATAACGGGGGTAGCTGTTACTCCAGTCCTACAGAAGATGGTAGTAAAATGAGGCCAAACAGTGGTTCCCCAGTCAGCCACTCCAGATCTATAAATGGCTTGACTGACACACACAGTCAAGTTGGAAGAATTAAAGGGCAGGGCCTAGGTTTTTCATTCCTGATGCTAACACCCCCTTTTCTTGGCTTCTCTAAGGTAAGGATAGAACAGCACTGGTGGTGGGGATGGAGTGAGCTCATGTAAGTAAAGACCTTGGAACAATGCCTGGCACGTGAGCAGGTGCTTGATAAAGGTTAACTATTTTTAATATTACTGGCGAGTATCAGAACCAATGATTTTTTGCCTCACAAAGTAGGCTAGTGAAGAATGTTATTATCTTAGAAACTAAAAAAGACAAGCTAATCTTTCCAAGTCAGAAGTCAGATCCTTAAACCCTGCAGAGGTGACTGGCAGTGGAAAGTTCAGTCCAGAACAGGATCTCATCCAATACTTGCTGTCGAATTAGGGTCGGTTGGTTGTTTTACCTTAGAGCAATAAGGGAAGGTTTTTGTGGTTATATCAGTAAGAAGATGCTCTCGTGTTATTACAGCCCTTCAATAGCATGTCAAAGTAATTAGATGCTTACCACGGCATCATACAGAATAACATAGACTTGATTAAGTTTATCTTCTGGAATCCCACAGTGTAAGAGTATTGCTTTCAATAACATGGTGTGGTTCAGGTAAATACTGTAATTTCTTTCCTAGAATACAGAAAAAATTGATTATTTTTTCATTATATAATATAGGTATATAATTTACCATGAATAATAATCTTAGCACCAATTTACTATCCTAATACAATGGGAGGATTGACTTTTAGTACATTCCCTTATAGCTTGTTTTCTTTTTTATCTTCTTTTTAGACTCAATTAGTCGAAATGTTAATGTAATTTGAATCAAAGATATGTTGTGGAAGAGAGCTAAGTAAACTCAAAATGATGGAACTGCTGGCAGAATCTGGGCAAGATTGCTTGAAATGCACAATATCATTCTGAACTTGAACTTCCAGAGATTTCTGGAGGAAAGAACAAAAGGGGAACCTTTGAAACTTTCTACATTATGGAAATATGAATTGCAAAAAATTATTAGAAAACTGGGGCCTCCCTGGTGGAGCATTATTATTATTATTATTTTAAGATTTATTTATTTATGCATAGAAGAGCTGGTAGTACAGGCCAGAGTCGCGGGAGGTGAGAGGATCCACCAGAGACAGAGTGGGGAGCAGAACAGGCAGACTGACTGAAACACACTGCTTAGGGGAGCAGCAGGTGAGGCAGGAGAGGTCTGCCGCACCATGTGGGTCCCCTCCCCCCGGCCGGCGGCAGGGATCGAACTGGTGCTGCAGTGGTTGCGGTTTGCGTCATAGTGCATTGCTCAACCCAATGCACCACCAGGGAAGCCCAAGGCACAGCATTATTAAGCTATCCGCTGTCACTGAAACACGAGTTTGATCCCTGGCTAGTGAGATGACCCATATGGTGTGGCAGACCTCTCCCGTTTTGCCCTCTCCTCCCCTCAGCAGTGTATTTCAGTTGATCTGCCTGTTCTGCTCCCCACTCTGTCTCTGGTGAATTCTCTTACCCACTCCGCACCTGTGGCCTGTACCCTAGCTCTTGTATGCATAACTAAATAAAATAAATCTTTTTAAAAAAACTTTGGCTTTCAGCTATGGTAAAAGCCTGAATGAGTTCATGCAGAATTCAAAGAAGGAGAGGAACTGGTTGAGTAATAAATGAATTAAAGGCACAGGCTGGTGGAATAGTCGTCATTAATGTGCCCACACGAGTGAATTAATGAGCAGTCAGAGCTGTGGGCTGTGTGCTGAGCTGCGTGCAGTGAGGCGTACAAAAGAGTAGACTCTGCCCTGGAAAGGCACATGATGCCTCAATTCCAGGGCCACGAGAACTAAAAAGAAAGGCGGCGGGCCAGTCAGTGAGGGAGCAGACAGGTTTCCTGAGGAGAAAGGGCCCAGACAATGGCTGGGTGGGAAAATGTCCTAATAGACCAGGGAACACCGTGACACAGGGCATGTGATGGGTGTGAACAGGGCATGTGTGGGGTGGCAGGGAAGGCCCAGGACAGCAGCAGTGTCCACTGGCGGGGCAAACACAATGAAAAGTGAAGTCGGGAAGCTGAGAGACTGGGTGTCAGAAGGAGGCATCAAAAGTTCTGAACAGGACAAGAATGTGCCAAAATGAAGCCTAGGAATCTTCGTCCAATTGCCAACACTTTGGAAAAATGGGAAAAGAAACAATACCTCCTCCCCAGAAAACAACAAAAACAAAACTCTTTTCCGTCAAGGCAGAGAAGGAAGAGCCTGAGATAAATCCCAAGAGTAACACCAGCTCTCTTCTGTTGTTTAGTGAAAGTGTGAGTCACTGGCAGCTCAAGCTGAGCAGCAGGTCTGGGGTCACTGCTTCTCCCTTCCACACCCAGCAGGACCCTGCCAGAAAATTAGATGGGGAGGAACCTGAAGAGCTGGAAACTCCTGGATGATTTCATAGATGATGTAGATGGTCTCAGCTGTGGGCAGAGAGCTGTTGGTAGTAGAGGTGACAATATCAAATGCGCATTCCAGAAGTTCTTTGGGGTGAAATCGGTCTAATTTTCGAGGTCTGAACACCCGTTCTATGCAGTATCTAGAGAGAGAAACCCAGATTTCAAATGTCATTGTTTAGTGGAAACCAATGTGCATGAGATTGCTGAACAAGAGGCTAGTTTTGCACTACTAAACTAGGTGCTCAGTTGTTTTATTTTTAATGTCTGAAATAAAGATGAAATTACATAGAGAAATATTGTCACCTTAAGTGCTGACTTTCTACATTGATAGCCACACCTTAGAATTGTTAACTGTTCGCCACTTGTAGCTGAGAATAAAAGCTCATAAAGCACTTTCATTTCACTTAAAGAAACGAGCTTTAAAGTGGGGTGCCTCATTGACAATAACGCTGCCCCAATTTACGGAGATCTGGTGCCTGACTTTGTGGTATCTGAATGTACCTTTTTCTGTTGCTAAGTGTGGCAGGTGTCAGTGTTCAGCATTCCTGCTGGCTTCCCTCTACTTCTCTACCAGCAGCTTTTGTTCAGTTACCTGTGTAGGCAGCTTTCACACAGCGTCCGCTGGTCATTTGTCCCATAGATTAAATTTTAAAAGGGGCCATCTGGGATCAAGAACAACCAGCTGTTTCTTTTCAAGCAACAATTTGTGAAAATATCTAGCTCAGAAGGCACACACTGGCTGCAGGAGCTTCAAGGGCACCTACCTGACAGCTACAGCCCTTCTGAGGAGGAGGCCACCAAGCTCAATTGTCTTACAGAAAGGGGTTCTGGGGCTGGGCTTCTGATTTATTCCAAGATCAATATTTTATGCCTAAAATTCTTTGCAGTGGGAGGATCCCAAAAGTAAAAACATCCTTCCTCTACTTTCTCACATGCATCAAATAAACTTCCCATCATTTCTTACCGTTTTAAATTCGAAATGTTATTTCTGGCCACGTATCTTGCAAAAGGAACCTGACAAAACCAAAGTTTCGAAAGTCAATGTCAAGCTGTGCCAACTATCACATTCCAGACTCTGAAGCACCCAATTCAGCGACCTGGTAAGTTCCGAGTGGCCCACTGCTCATTACTGACACTCCCTGGAGACTCCCAGTGCTCAGCAGCAGGAAAACCACGGCAGGACGAGCCACCAACCTTTCTTACTGCGGCATTTCTTAGGCTTTTAAATCTGAGGAAAACTCACTTTTGGTTAAATGTACTCTGCCAATTAAAATCAGTGTAAGTTCTTTGCTTGCCTGAGAATTTTTAAAAAATGTCATTTATGATATCATATTCAAAGTGGGTATTACCTTTTATGGTGAATTTTCCTGACTTTTTGATTGACCTTCTAGGAGCAATTCTTTTTTTTTTTTTAAACTTATAAATTTCTTTTTCTAAAAAAAGATTTATTTATACATACAGGAACTGGGATACAGGCCAGAGATGTTGGGGGGGATGAGAGGATTCACCAGAAACAGAGCAGGGAATAGAACAGGCAGATTGACTGAAATACACTGTTGAGGGGAGCAGTGGGTGAGGCAGGAGAGGTCTGCTGCGCCATGTCGGTCACCTCCCCAGCTGGGGATTGAACTTGTGCTGCAGTGCAGTGGCTGTGGACGCTTCATAGTGCAGTGCTTAACCCTTTGCGCCACCAGGGAGGCCCTAGAGCAATTCTTGATAACCACCATTAATATCCACCACAACTTAAAAAACCACTGTCAAGAGTATCTGAAGAGATCTAATACTACATTGTTAACTAATGGGTCAAATCCTCAAGGTATAGTCACTTTTATCCTTTGGACTTAAATGTCAGTTCAGAGAAAGGGAGCTGACATTTAAAAATCTGTACTTTATTCAGCCAGTTTTTTTTTTTTAAAGATTTATTTATTTATACATACAAGCACTAGGGTACAGACCAGAGGTGTGGGGGTGAGAGGATTCACCACAGACAGAGCGGGGAGCAGAACAGGCAGATCAACGGAAGTACACTGCTGAGGGGAGCAGCGGGCAAGGCAGGAGAGGTCTGCCGCGCCATGTGGGTCCCTTCCCTGGCCGGCAGCAGGGATCGAACTCGTGCTAAGGTGGCCGTGGTCCGCTTCATAGTGTGTTGCTTAACCCACTGCGCCACCAGGGAGGCCCTATTCAGCCAGTTTTAAGTACAGCTAAGAACATGCTTGTATTTCTCCCTTTTCAAGAGTTCAAATGTCTGATATTCACCACTCACTTGAAATAATCCCAACTCATTTTATTTACTGTAAAGGAAAAGCCAAAGCCAATTCTATGGAAGGCATTTCCTCTTAAGCCATAGAGACAAAACAAGTTCTTGTAAAAAGCTGTGCAACATAGACATGCAAAAAGAAAATGCCTTGATTCCATACCCCCTTTGATGAGGGTCACCTCCCTGGCTGGGGATCAAACTCATGCTCCAGTGGCTGCGTGCAGCTTCAAAGTACTGCGATTTAACCCCTTGCGCCACCATTGAGGCCCTGCTTTCAGTTTCTGACCACCACAAACGTGGCGATGAAAGTCCTATTAACACTCATGTATCAATTTATTTCTTTAAATAAATGTTTTAAAGTAAGATGGCTCAAAAAAATGTCTTAAAGTATATTATGTGTGTAGCAAAATCTAAAAAATGTTATTTAATGTTTTCAGATCACTTTTCTAAAGCTTAAGCAATTTAGATTATCAGCTACTTAGAAGAGGGCCTATTTTCCTTCACCCTTGCCATGAATATCAATCTGGATATCTTGCAAGCCTGACGTTTTTATTTCCTTATTATTAGGTTGAATATCTTTTCAGAAATTTGTTAGTCCTGTACACGCTCTCTTTTGAGACCTGCCTCGTCACACCCTTTGCTCAGCTCTCCACTTGGAGTGTTTTCTGTACATTAGGGTATTAAACTCTTGTCCATCTCAGGCATAGACAGCCACCACCACGTGAGTGAATGACTGGTAAGCCTGTCACTGTCGAAGGGAACCCTGGGGACCAGCAAAAAAGTAAAAGCAAAATTAGGCAACCCATTAGCAAAGACACTCACTATTAAAAGAATTTAGAATTCTGGACATTAACGTGTTACAAAGTTACCAAAGCTCTAGCCAGGATGTAAAGAAAAAACACTTTCATTTGTCTGAGTTGCTCAGGTTAACCTGATGGTCACTGGAAAGCCCGACCCTTGAGGGGCAGACGTGACACCTGTGATGCAGGGCAGGTTTCTAGGACTGTAAGCACTTGTGCTAAGAGCAGGTGGGTGCACAGGGGTCAGACTTTATCGAGTTCCGATAATGTTCTCGCCCTGATAACTGCCTAGGAATATATTTCCTAAAGGTGACGTTCAGAATATAAACTTAGGGTTGGAGGTGATAGATAGGGACAGTCCCTTAACAGAGACGCAGCTCTGCGAGCAGACACAGCCTGTGCGCTGTCAGCAGCATGTTGCCAGCCTCACCCGCAGGTCGAAAGGAAGCATCACTAGCATCCCGCTGTGATCCATGAACAAGGCAGCCTCGTTGTGCTCGTACACGCGCCTATTTCGGGGAAGCAGAAGTGGGGTGCACAACTGGACAGCGCCTATGCCAAATGAGAAAAAGTAACTCATGATCACGTTCTCATTCTTTCTAGGAGAAACTTCAGAGGACAGCTGCACAGTTCACGGTCGACTGCTGGCACTGCTGAAGTCACCACCAGTCTATCTTCAGTTCTCCAAATTTACTACTGGGGAGGTCAGGTCAGCTTAAGTCTGTTAGTTTAGTCATATTCCTGACTCCATCGGCCAACTGTATTTCAGGAGCAAGGTTGTAATATTCAAATCTGTTCTTTTTCTTCTCAACAAGCTGAGTTGTAAAGATATGTGTAAGTTTTACATGAGATCAACTGCTTAAAGCTAAAATGTTTGGACTCAAATTCTTTTTTTTTTTTTTAAGATTTATTTATTTATGCATACAAGCACTGGGGTACAGGCCAGAGGTGCGTGGGGCGGGTGAGAGGATTCACCACAGAAAGTGGGGAGCAGAACAGGCAGATCAACTGAAGTACACTGCTGAGGGGAGCAGTGGGCGAAGCAGGAGAGGTCTGCCGTGCCAGGTGGGTCCCCTCCCTGGCTGGCGGCAGGGATCGAACTTGTGCTGCAGTGGCTGCGGTTTGCTTCAGAGTATGTTGCTTAACCCACTGTGCCAACAGGGAGGCCCTGGACTCAAATTCTTAACAGTACTTTCTA
Source organism: Galemys pyrenaicus (assembly GCA_019455555.1). Taxonomy (NCBI): domain Eukaryota; kingdom Metazoa; phylum Chordata; class Mammalia; order Eulipotyphla; family Talpidae; genus Galemys; species Galemys pyrenaicus. Next base: position 8,273,359 of record JAGFMF010011739.1, on the reverse strand, counting down.
ATAAAGGGAAAAAAAGACACCTTTTGAGAAGGAATATGATTTTGTTAAAAAGGACATACCATGTCTTTTAAAGATGCGGACGATGGTTTCACACACATGTTGCTGTGCCTTGGCTGTACGGATGGAAAAGCTGCCCTAAAATGTGATCAATTAAAATGTTGTCACCACAGCCTAATCAAAGGGATCCCCTAGCATATTAATCTGTGGCTTGCTACAATGCTATAGGAACGAAACTGCTTACTCCCAGGTTCACAGAGGCGATCTCAACAAGTCAGTTCCTTTTTAAATACTTTCAAGAAAGAAACACATCTTGCTGTAAGTGCTGCTCAAGGAAAGCCACTCACATTAAAAGTCAAAGCTCTTAACCACTGACTGCATCCTCGTGAGGATTATCTGGGATTCTGGGGAGTAGTTAAACATCTATGACTTCAGGCCCCTCTTCCACAAACTAAGGTGATTTCACAGTGGGCCTCTTGGATGCTGGGTGATTCTTACTTATTTTGTAAAGAGCTTCCCTTTTCACGTGTTTCTAATAAAAGTACCGTATTATTACAGAAAATACAGAAATAGATAAGCAAAAAGATAAAACCAATAAATTCACCTATAATTCAGCAAATTTCTTTGCAGTACTGCCAGTCAGCAATAAATTTGGTCCCTGAAATCTGTACTGATCTTCCACAAATCTTACTGCTACTTCCCCTGCTACTCTTGAAAAATTACATTTTAAATAGTCTAGTCACACATCCAACTTGTTCACATTTTAACATGTTGCTGTATCGTTTCAAACTATTTTTTTTCTTAAGAGCTTCTCACATGATTCTGACCTGCAGCTTCCAGCACTGTGATCGACTGACTACTCATCTGGATCTGAGTTGGCTGGAAGGTTTTGGTGCTGGCCAGGGCTGAACCAGGGGCTCAGATTAATAAGTTAGTATGTTCCTTAATCTCTTGTGGTGGGTGGAGGGCAATGGGTCAGAAAGTCCTCCAAGATGTGATTAAAAGTGTGGCTCCTTCCAGAACAGTGCATATGAAAACATTTTACACAGACAGAGATCAGATTCAGGTCTTACGTTAGAAGCATTGAAGGAACCCAGCAGGAAGAAGAAGGAACTGACCTGACCCTTTTGTGGACCAGGTTAAACTCTCTTTTCAAAACAAGGTTTGGGCCCACCTTCAGAATGTCACTGTCATAGGTGTAGTCGATGGCGGGGGAGATGCGCTGGGAGAAGATCTGGGCCATCATGGTGCGGTAGGCCTTCCCGTCCACGTTGGCCAGGGTGTGGTGCAGCACCTCGTGCAGCTCAGACTCCTCCATCTGAGGCGGGGGCAGCAGTTCACTCTTGAGCAGTTCTGTGGCTGTGGGCCGCTTGGCCGGATCATGGTTCAAGAGCCAGGAGATAACAGATTTCTGTAACAAAATCCGGGCACACTGGTGATGGGATGCAATGGCTGATGCTCAGGGGTTCTCTGACAAGGTAGTAGTTGACTCGGGTCAGAGGAAGGACAGACAGTCCTTGCACTGTGAGTTGGTGCATTTGAATCAGTGTTTCTGAAATGTCTGCATTTGTCTTGCTCCCCTTGTGATTCATTACCGCCACAGAGTCGTGCAATAATGCAATGAGTACCACTTTTTTTAATTTTTACTGCAATGAGCACTTCCTAAAAGGCAATGGTCCTTTAAAACTTGTATTGTCAAAAATGGGGCCTCCCTGGTGGTGCAAGGGGTTAAGTACCAAGATGAAGCATCTGAAGCCACTGCAGCATGAATTCGATTCCCTGCCAGGGAGGGGATCCACATGGCAGAGCAGACCTCTCCAACCTTTCCCGCTGCTTCCCTCAGCAGTGGATTTCAAGATTTGCCTGTTTTTCTCCCCACTCTGTCTCTGATGAATCCTCTCACCCCCGACACCTCTGGCCTATACCCCAGTTCTTATATGCATAAATAAATCAATCTTTAAAACAATTAATTAAAAAATTTTTAAAAATAAATTTTTTATTGTCAAAAATGACCAAGTTTTTTTTTTTTTTAAAGATTTATTTATTTATGCATACAGACCTTAGCAGGAGGTGAGAGGATTCACCAGAGACAGAGAAGGGGGCAGAACAGGCACAACAACTGAAACACACTGCTGAGGGGAGCAGCAGGTGAGGCAGGAGAGGTCTGCTGCGCCATGCAGGTCACCTCCCTGGCCGGGGATCCAACTCGCGCTGCTATGCAGCGGATGCTTCACAGGGTGGCGTTCAACTCGCTGTGCCACCAGGGAGGCCCTGACCAAAAATTTTTAAATCAACTCTCAGAAGAGAACAAATAAATACTATACTAAAATAAAAAGAACACAGAACAAGCTATCTTTAGATGCCTAGTAAGCCTAATGTATAGCGCTGCTAAATCCCTTAAAGTAATGTAAAATACTTCATTTTATTAATTTTTTGCCCTATTTATCTATATTGATAGCATTCCCTTGAATTCTCTTGATTTATGTTACTCATTCATTGTACCTTCACAGCTACTACCTCATTAAGCAGGGATCTATTTCAAGACATCTGAAAGGTTCCTTTTTGATGCCTTCATTTTTTTGTTTATAATATAGATTTATAAAGAGTTAGAAAATCTAAGTTTTCAGATGGCCTTATGAAGCATTTTCTAATTATATGTTTAATATAAGCTCTTTTCCCCCCACTCACCCTGTCTTAGACTGAAATAAAAACACAGGTAATTACTTTTCATGTAAAGAAAGGAACTGACATGATATTACTTTTTCCCCCCTTCCCCCTTCCAACATGATACAACTTTTATGAGAAGTTATGCTCAACTGGCAAAAACAATATCCTATTCAGCAAAACAGACCTTTTTATACTTTTTTCTTCCTCACATGGTGAAATCTTATTCTCATCTATAAGCATTTTCTATGCTGTCCAATTTCAGACAAAGATTGTGATGTGGGAGGTGGTTGTGGTTTTGGTACCAATTTTACACAACCCAAATGCAAATGTTCAAAGAATATGTGATGATAGGAAAACAATCACTGAGAAATGGTTTATATAGCTGCTTTTGTGTTTGCATTTAATAAAGTTCCTATGTCACTATAGAGGTCAATATCTGGAAATACTGAATAAGATTAACCTTGTCATAGGGAAAGTAATGAAATGACATCCAGACATCCAGAAACTATGGCTGTTCAATCAAATGTTAACAGTTAACAAAAGAAGTAGAACCATGACTAAATGTCCTTTTTAATGCCATTTCACTCATTAAGGAGATGAAGCAGAATAGGTATCAATAGCCATAAATAAACATCATGTCAGACATACTAAATTATAGGATGTTAGGACCAATATAAATATTAATTATTATTTACTAATGTATAGACTACTCAATCTCTTTATTTTACAGGCGAGAAAAATCAAAGTCTAGAAAAATTAAGAGACTTACACTCAGGAACATAAGCAAGAAGTAGCAAGTTGATGCAATGTTCTAGTTAGGTTTCTGTTCTCAATGTTAATAATTTAAATAAGGTTAAGGAATAAACTTCTATATGACAACAGTATTAACCATGAAAGCTTTCACCAATACTTTGATCCAGCACTAAGAAGAAAGGCACACCAGGATAATTCGCTATAATTAGCCTTTCATGCTGGCTGGAAGCCAATATTAACCTACGACATCATATATATATATATATATACACACACACACACACACACACATTCAGATATTTATGGTTTGGAGGAGAAATTACTTTGCTTTAAAATCTTTAACATCAGACTGTTTTAGTCTTCTTTTTATAATTTGAGTAGTTCACAAAACAAAATGATAGTTTAATATTATGTTTTCCTTTTCTTAAAATTCCAAGTTTTATCTAAATAATGAGATGTAAAAGCACTCTTTTTCAACAGCTAAAGTGAGGGTCCAAAAAGCACTTCAAAAGCATAGTGAACCACATAAAAGAACCCTGCAGTTCTGTTAATTTTCTATGCCAGCCCTTGGCAATTTTATGGTGTATTTCAAGTCTAATAACATTTAAGTGCTTCATCTTTTGATATTTTTTCCCAGGACACAAGGGAATGAGTGACAGAAGATTACTAATTGAAAAAGAAGAAAAATAGTAATTAAAACTCAAGAGTAAAGACACAGAAAATTACCTGCTTTGTATGCTCTCCATCATCGAAGTCTTCTGGAAACTTAGGACAAGCTGGCTGAAAGAATATTATATTTAAATCAGTAAGTGCTTGGCAGACTGCCGTCATGAAAGCATTTATTCACTAGAGGTAACATAATCAAATACAGAGATGAAAATTTGCTAACAAGGGAAGAACAAGGCGATACCTTTTGAAACCCAATGCTCATTCTTCCAAGTACCCACATATTATTTTAGTACAAATTTTACCTAAATGACAGCGTAGGTGACAGAAAGAACCTCAGCTAAGGTCAAATTATTTTAAAAATCTAGTGGTTTCAAAAAAAGATTAAAACACAGATGAAAACAAAAATAACAAACTACAAGGCAAAGTAAAACATTAACCCAAAACATCAATCTCCAAAAAAGTTCTCACCTTTTAGGTAAACAAGTCCTTGATCATAACATTAACCTAACAGTTTAGATATTCTTGACATGCAAGAGCAAACATGAATTTTAGGATAAAGCAAGGGGCTTCGGCAAGGACCTAAGCCAAGCCAAAGTGAGAACACAGCAATCACTTTATTCTCTTCTATATTGTAGGAACACGCTGTCCACATCTACTGGCATCCAAGCAACTGTTTTCCCAAATATGTAGCTTCTTAGTTACAGTAACCTAACAAATTTGCCTGCTTTACTCTCTTCAAAAGGAAGAGATTGGCTCTCCCTAGTTCCTGCTCAGGAGTATGTGATTCTAAGTCACCCTCACAAACCCTCACTCTCCACTTTCATCTTAATGCCATTCCCAATGGGCATCTTTGACCTCACACATGGTAATGTCAGTCCCTTCAGTTGGGTGCTAACTAACCCAAGAACACAAATGGAAAATTCACTGGGGAAACACCAGCTGACATTTTTCCCAGGCCCTTTTAAAATTCTGGTCATGCAGTATGCTTTAGGCATTGTTAAACTGGATCTATTCAGCTGCAAGTTTTTAACTTCTAGAACTAAATATCCATTATCTTTATTACCTATTCCTACTGCTCTAACTATACTGATACCATGAAAAACTCTGTTTTAAAATCTCTTATTTTTAAATCTCTTAGAATAATTTCTAAAAAGTAACAGTGACCTGGCAATTTCTCAAAACAAGAGAAAGTTTCTCAACATCAGAGGTCAGTGAACAGAGGTAGATATACATTTACTAAAAACATTGAAAGTTATTTCAAGTGATTATTAGGATCATGTCTTTTATATTATAAATACCAGGAAAATGAATGAATTCTGATGTCCTAGATAAGATCCAGGTTACAGGAAATTGATGCCCCCAAACAGCTGATACATACATCTCTGAGTTGGTTGAGAACAAAGATCCTCTCTGAGGCGGTGACCATGGGGTGGTAGGACATCTCAAAGAAGATAATTCCTAGGCTGAAGAGATCCACTTTCTGAGGAAAAATAATTGTATTTAGAGAACCCTCATATGTGTAATTTACCAGGGACTACCAGAATGAGCAATGTTGGCTGGAATAAAGTTTACCCAGGTGAAAAAGAAGTCACATCAGAAAAAGTTTGATATGTTCTAAAAAAGTGATAGGTATAAGGTATGACTTCTCTCACCGTTTTCCTTGAAAAGTAACTAACTGCTTTAGCTACATTGATAACTACTAGCCAAACACTGAGAGGACCACCCAAGAGCAAGGGCAACTGATATTTGACAAAAGAATTTGCTTTGCATCTTTATTAGTAATCTCAAAAGTGAAACACAGACCAAAACCTGCATCTGACAGCAAAGGTCAGCTGTTGATTGGAAACCTAAACCAATGAGGATGGAAGAAAGGCATGTGACAAAGACCATGTGACTGTGGACCTCTCTGGTGGCCTAGGGGTTAAGTCTCAGCATTATCACCAGTTCGATGGAACTTAGTTTGGTCCCTGGCTAGGGATCCCAGGTGTGAGTTCAATCCTAGGCCAGGGAGGTGACCCACATGGCGCAGCAGACCTCTCCTGTCTCGCCCGCTGCTCCCCTCAGCAGTGTATTTTAGTCGATCTATCTGTTCTGCTCCCTACTCTGTCTGGTGATTCCCCCCACCCCCATACCTCTGGCCTACACCCCAGCTCTTCTAAGCAAAAATAAAGATTAAAAAAAAATAAAAGAAAGAAAGATAATGTGACTAACCCAAACAAGATGATGGAAGTGCAATTAAATATGAGGAAGTCAGAGCAAACAAAGTCCCAGGTCGGGAGCTGTAAACAGGAGGGTGTTCAGAAGGCAGAGTGCCTGGCCCCAGACCAGGTTAATTCAAATCTTTTTTGGATGGATGGAGGAACCATAAAGCTCCTCGGCAGCAACATTTCCAGCTCCAGCCACTGACACCAGGTGTGAGTGGTTGGGCACCAGATGTCCTGCTTGGAACTCTCGCAATGTATGTGTCACTATACATGGAGTTGAGTGACCGTTCCTGACTATCTCAGCTGGTAGCAAGCCTGAGATCCTGATGTTCTCGGAGCTATTGACCTTCCTTCCGTTTCTACTATTACTACGTTTCTCTTTCCTAAGAGTTTCCCCTTTACCTGATTATACGTCGACTTGGTGCTCCCTTGGACCTCTGGGCTTACATATAAAGCAGTGCCAACCATCCCAGTCAAATGACCTGTGTGGAAGAAGGCAGATGGAAAGCTTTCCAATAACGGAAGGGAGAGATAAGAGATGAAGCATATTTTTTATTTAAAAAAAGGGAAAAAAATGATTTCTTAAGAGTAAGGAACTGTGCACTGTTTTACCCATTCATAAGAAAAGGCAGTGCGGATTTTACCCCTAAGTCTGTATGCCCATGAGCTCTGCTCCACACAGGATGTCATTGCTCAAGCAGCTGCGAGGGGCAGGGAAGACAAAGATCCTAGATGGCCCTGGTCAGGCCCAATCTCATATAACCACACAGGGTTAGACTAAGTGCAACTGTATGCCCACAGGCACAAATTATTCTATTGAAATCCTAATTTCTTAGAGTTCTAAAAAACAACTACGGTCTCCCTGGTGGTGCAAAGGGTTAAGTTTCAGCACTATGAAGTTATCAGCAGCCACTGCAGCTAGAGTTTCATTCCCAGCCAGTGAGGTGACCCACATGACACTGTAAATCTCTCCTGTCTTGCCCACTGCTCCCCTCAGCAGTGTATTTCAGTGGATTGGCCTGTTCTGCTCCCCACTCTGTCTCTGGTGAATCCTTTCATTGCCCTCCCCCCAACCTCTGGCCTATACCCTGGCTCTTGTATGCATAAATAAATTTAAAAAAATTTTTTTTAAAAAAGAACAATTACTATAGCAAAAAGCATTTTCATAATATTGTCAATTTAGTGAATAATTATAACTTGCTTTACAAATAAAATTCTTTACAAATGAAAAACAGATTTCAAATTAAGATATTTTATACTGTTTTAATTATGTAAAAATTTCCTAAGAGAGCAGATCTTATGTTAACTGTTCTTATAAATGTTCTTATCACTAATAATGACAGGGCAGGAGGAAACTTTCGGCGGTGATGGACGTGTTTATAACCTATATTTGGGTGATGGTTTCCTCAGGCTGCATATATAATAGATGAATAGCTTTTTGTAGGAAAATAGAACAAAAGAATAATATTGTGGTCTGTTTTTAATTACACTGACTAAATATACAGTCTCCTGGCTTTACCTGAAGGGTCTGATTTAATCAAGTGATCTGTCGTATCGTCTTGTTTGCCATCAGCCTAAAAATACAAATAAGCCAAGTATCAAATTAAAATGTTATATTACTCCACAGGACAGGTTTCTCCATTTTTAAGTGAAGACTGACTGAAAAATATTAGAAACAGAAACCAGGATAATTACAATAATAGTCTTGAGCTTCACTTTTTTTTTAGCCTCACATTTTAAAAATTTAATTAGCTCACGAATGCAGTATTCACTGGAAACTCAGTGAAATTGGTTTCACTATAGAACCCCTTCTTTATGGCACAAACCCAGGAGAGCCTACAGAAATCTATTTTCATATGGCAAATTGTCAATCTATTTACTAAGAAGAAGAAGAGTGTATTAAAAAGATAACAAATTTGGGGCCTCCCTGGTGGTGCAGTGGGTTAAGCAACGCACTATGAAGCAAACCACAGCCACTGCAGCACGAGTTTGATCCCTGCTGCCGGCCAGGGAGGGGACCCACATGGCGCAGCTGACCTCTCCTGCTGCGTCCACTGCTGCCGTTAGCAGTGTGTTTCAGTAGATCTGCCTGTTCTGCTCCCCACTCTGTCTCTGGTGGATCCTCTCACCCCCTGCACCTCTGGCCTGTACCCCAGTTCTTGTATGTATAAATAAAAAAAAAAATCTTTAAAATAAATAAATAAATAAAAAGATAACAAATTTACTTTCTAACCTTCCCCTTGCTGATACTTTCTCTGGGTCTACTTTCATTCTTCTTCCTTATAGTCTGGTCGCCAAGTCTATTTCACCATCACTGCTAACCCTGTTAGGGCATCTCACTATCTCCTACTGTATCAGTGAGCGTGCTGACTATTCACAGATGCAGCGAGCCCAAATAGTTATTTTTCTGACATCACTCTGTAAGCTCCTATTCTGAGTACTACCACCAATAACAGCAATTACAATACTTTGAGGGCCATGCACTGTTCCAGGTGATTTATCTGCATTCTTATTTTATCCTGCTGACAACTCTCTAAAGTAGCTACTAATATTAGGCACCTTTTATAGCTGAGGCATTGAGAGAATAATTAACTTGCCCAAGGTCACGCCATAAAACATGGCAGACATCAGACTGGTCCTCATCGGGGGCCTCTGGCGATGTGTCTTATCTACCTCCTATGCTACAGCCTTGTACCTTGTAGAAAGCATGTTAAATTCTGTAGTTTGGGGGTCGAGATCCCTATTATCCACCCAGGCTCTTTCTTGGTCTTAGCACTCTTCAGAATGCTCTACTATTCTGGTCAAAACTATGTCCTCACTGAAACCCTTCCATTTCCCCTCTCGTTGTTCCTTCTGAACTCACCTTCTAATTTATTCCCTGGGGGTATTCTTGCCATTAACCCAAGTCCCATTTTCCTTTTCTGACCACCTTTAGAATGAGCTGCATTCACGACAGACTTGGTTGTCTACTACTACTGGCATGTGATGTTAAGTCAACTCCCTGGCACTCAACGTCCACCACTTATAAAACTCCCAACATCCCAGCATCCTCTCTTACCACTCCCCTGTACTCATATTTTCCACCTACCAGGCAACATGCTGGCCTTCCATCATGCCTAGTCACCCAGGGCCTTAGCTTATGCTCTTCTTTCTCTCTGGAATCCCTTTCCCTGGTGTCACCATACCCTATTCTTGGTCTCAATCTGCGGGACTCCCACCCATCCTGTAGAGCAGACCCAAATGTTTTCTTTACACAGTTTTGGTGATCCTCAACAAAATATAAATTTTCTCCTTTTCTCTTACATCCCTGTTTCACTCATTTTGCATTATTTTAGCTTTGTATGTTAAACAATTATACGACAATGATATAAAGAACATTTTCTGAGTTATTGTCCAGGATTGGCTCTCTTGGCCTTTGGTTGTTTTGAGCTCTGTTTTCTTAAACTAAGTAAAGGTGCTTTAGCACCCACTCCAGGGCCTCACATAATGTCCCACACATCCAATTATTTCATAAATTATTATATACCTTTGGCAGAAATATCATCCACAAGGCAATAATTTTATGCCCCTCAAGTGGAATGCACTAAGTAAAATGCGTTCACAATTTCAACGCCTAAAAGATCATTTTCAGTCACCCTTCTCTCCCTCCCTCCAGACTTGAATAATTTTTTGGAAATTACATGGCAGAGTTCACGATTACCATTTGGGTCCGTTTTCAGGCATATTCTAATCTTAAAAATACTCACAGCAAAGGGTAGATGGTCTGTTGCCAAACCAAAGTCGCCTATTTTCACATGGTCATCAGAATCCAAAAAAATGTTGACAGGCTTCAAATCTCGGTGAATCATTCCCTGAGGCAAGAGAACAAAGAAACCAACAACTATTTTCCACGCACAGTTTATGATTATACCTGTTTCCTAATCTGAAAGGCCAACCTAGTGATGAAAATCACAACGAGATCTTCTCCCACAGACCTCGCTATCTCCACTATCCTGCCGATGACTTTGCCCTCATGGCCCAGTCTCCTTGCTGGTGGTCTTGACTGGGTCAAATCCCAATGGTTCCCTGTAGCAGCCAAGGTCCCCAATATCAGGTTCACAACTATCTTTTGCTACATCACAAAGCTCCTGCTCTTATCAAGGAGATATATACCATTTTCATTCCTTCTCTTATCCCATTCTTATACTAGTACCCCATGTCTGGGAAATTCTTGCTTTTCCCCATTTATATGAATTATACCAACTTTTAAAGTGCCAACACATTCATGAAGCCTTCCCCCAAAACTCTTAACAATTCAAGTTTGCATTCCCAGGACACAGTAGATGTTAAATGACTGTTATATGAACACTGCTTTTTCCCCTTCTAAGTGGCATCTTCATAATGCTTATTGTTGCAGGTATCATAGGGAATTAAGTATAGTGAAACACTTTAGTGACTGACCTCTTTTACCATTATATGAAGGCAAATTTTGGCTCCCTCCAAAGACAAAAATCCCTTTAAAATATGAGGTTTGTCATATAGTTATCTCTCTCTGTATCTCTAGGTGTGGTACAGAAAGAGATACCCCAAAAAGCCTAACAAATACTAAGCAACTAGACTGAGAATAGAACACAGAGGGTATGGTTCTGGGATCCTAGGGGGGTATCACAGCCCTCATAAGAACTCACTTTGTTTTTTTTTTAATATTGTGAAAGGTCAGGTTTATTAGAAAAAGGAGACAGGAGGAGAGAGGCATCTGCATAGACAGGCAGAGAGCTCTAGAACTCATTTTTATTTCTAACCTTGCAAATTCTGTTTCCACTAAATCATTTATAAATCAGATGTATGCAAATTACAGTCCTGGCTTTTTAGTATAAATATGTTACCTTATAAACACTTTAAGGTTAAAGAAAATTGAGGCAAAGGAGAAAACATATTTATGCTGGCTAATGCATTAGATAATTCTATTAAAAAATGTAGCAGTGTTTTATCCTGAAGCTAGTCCATTAATGTTTACATTATAATGGCAATTTCTAGCTTTAAAATGACATTTTAGGGCCTCCCTGGTGGCGCAGTGGGTTAAGCAATGCACTATGAAGCAAACCTCAGCCACTGCAGCATGAGTTCGATCCCTGTTGCCGGCCAGGGAGGGGACCCGCATGGCGCAGCAGACCTCTCCTGTTGTGCCCGCTGCTCCCCTCAGCAGTGTACTTCTGTTGATCTGCCTGTTCTGCTCCACGCTCTCTGTGGTGAATCTTCTCACCCTCCCACACCTCTGGCCTGTACCCCAGTGCTTGTATGCATAAATAAATAAATCTTTAAAAAAAAATGACATTTTATATACATAGCAAGCTGTGTTACTCAGAATCTTATCTCGATCCTTGCTAGAAGATAGTCCCATGTGTGTCCGCAAGAAGGGCAGCATTAAGTTCTTTAACATCAAATAACCTGGCATGTACTAATCACACTCTCGCTTTATTCGAAACCATTCAGGAATTACCCTCACATATGTTCAAATATTTCCTCCCAACCCAGAGGTCAAACTGCAAAGGGCCAGTGAATAAATATTTCAGGTTTGGGGGCACCACGCAGGCTCCGTGACAACCACTCCACTCTACAGGAGCAGCCCCAACTCTGCCATGGCAAGGTACATGTTCTCTTCTTTTGATTTTTAAAAACCGTTTTAAAAGAAGTAAAAAACACTTTTAGTCCACAGGTCACCTGAGAGCAGGTAGGGGGCTGGATTTACTTCATAGTTTGCCAACCTCTGCCCCAACCTTCGATGCCTTCTTGGAACTTTGAAACTTTGCATTATTTTCCAGTCTTTTGACATGCTATTTCCTATAAAAACAGTTATCAATAGACCCATCATTTCCCCTCCATTTCTGCTCTTCTCCAGTCTTCCAATACTTGAATTACTGTATTCACTGTGTTTTACGTGATTATAAGTTCAAATGGATACAAAATGGTGTCAAGTTTACTTTTTCATGGATATAAGCTAATCCATCCAGGATCTCCCGGAACAGCCTCCACAGTCTGGTCGTGTCCTGGTACAGGCCCTGGTCGATGGTGTCTCGCAGCGTGCTCTTCTCGCAGTACTCCATCTGCAGACGAGAACAAACCAGGCAGCTACGGATTTGGTTATGGTTTCAGTGAAGGAGGAAAGCTGCAATGAATGTATCCCTCCACTTCAAAACACATGTTATGGATTTTAAATAGTTAAGGAAAAGGTTTGGGTTTTGTTTCTAAGGCTGAAAAAAGAAACTAGCAGCATTATAAAACAAAAAACAAAAAAAAACCCTGGGGACAGATGCATAATCTTAACATAACCAATTTTATTTTTCACGTTATTGCTCATTTGAAAAAGAACTCATTTAAAATCCTTGCCACAAATATGGATAAACTGAGAAGTAAAATTTTACTTTTTGGTTTTACAAGATTGCTTCCAAACCCAATTTTCCATTTAATTAAGGGCTAATTATTCTAATGATATCATTAGCCTTTCTCATTTGTACATCTAACTAATGACAATGACTTTCAAGGCTAGAGAGCAAAACATCAATATTGAAACAGTCATGAAAGGGCTCTATCGGCTCCCTTTGTAAGTGCATTAATGTATTAGAAAACAATGTAGTATCATTTAAATCTTTTTAAGATTTATTTTTATTTGTTTATTTATAGAAGAACTGGAGTATAGGCACCAGAGGTGTATGGGGAGTGAGAAGATTCACCAGAGATAGAGTGAGGAGCAGAATAGGTAGATCTACTGAAATACACTGCTGAGGGGAGCAGCAGGTGAGACAGGAGAGGTCTGTTGCACCATGTGGGTCAGCTCCCTGGCCGGGGATCGATCTTGTGGCAAACTCATGTTGCAGTGGCTTGATAACTTGATAGCTGTGACTTTAAACCCTGTGCACCAGGGAGGCCCCTCATTTAAATCTTAAATCTATATGCAGCATTTGGTTTCTGAAACTAGCCTATATATATTTCTAACCAGTGCCAGAGTTGAGATTTCTCAGGAACAAAGATTTTGTTTTAAGAGAAAGGAACAGCTTCTACCCTTTCATGTTCAGAATAACCACCTGGACACATCCACTAGGTTTCACAAGGGCCTCTGACTTCCACACCACGATCTTACTGCCCCTCGGATGCATCTCAGCTACAGACTTGTTTCATCAAAATTATACAGACAGCAATGGCACATGGTAGGTAACTTAGTAACTAGTGGATGAGGGAACAAATGCATTACTCCTTTATTCTTCCAACTCATAGATATAGCAACCATTATTTCATTTAGAGATAGAAATGGGAGGCATAGAATTTTGTAGAACCAGCTGTGACTGGTGGATAAAGGTGGTGAACTACATAGTCTGAGTCCAGAGCCCATAACCACTGCCCGATAACATCTGCTGTGCTACAGGAAGGGCTGAGTTCAAGACTGAGGCAAAGGGACCGCACACTGTCCCTTTGGTGGTGACAGTGAGCTTTCTGAAGCTCACTGTCTTGCTCTAGTCATCTATGACATGGCAGTAAAACTCCAGGGAGTTGCTATGTCACCACGCTGCCCTCCAGCGCCTCACCTGGATATACAAGTAGTGCACAGCTGCAGTGGTCACTGATGGCTCACTTTCACGGCAAGCGTTCTTCCCACTGCAGTCTCCAACCTAACCAAAAGGAACATACAAGAAACCAAAATGGATGCTGAAGTTAGATAAGATCCTTACTATCATCAAGTTATTTGTGCCCACCCACACCACATTCGTGCCCATCATGTTGCTTTACATGGGAGGGTCAGTGAGCAGGACACAACCACTGTCCTTTAGATGTGTATAGTACTCAAAAGGCTATTTTGCTACCACCAGAACCCACTGTGTGGTTTACAGGTCTATACTGTACAGAACAGTGATGGGGAAAACAGGTGAGTTCTAAAGGTATGTGATGTAAAGGAGACACATTAAGTCAGTTCTTTCCACTGATGTTTCTATGGATAAGAAGGGCAGATGGCACACAGGCTAATAGACTTAGGCTTCAGTTTTACTGGAAGGCCTTCCTTTGTTTTGTTTTGTTTTTCTCTTTTTTTTAATTAATATAAAATTTTTTAAAATTTACATATACTTGCCATCAATTGTAATCCCCATGTAATCCCCATCACCATCTCACCAGTACACCATCAACTCAGTCCCTCGTGCTCCCATCTTCCCTCAACCCTCCCCCTCCCCCCCACCAAGTGTCCCCAGTCTGTCCTTGTCTCCTCATTTTTGGTTTTTGTGTCTTTATTGCTGTTATTGTTATTATTATTGTTCTTATTCCTTTCCTTGATCCTTATTTGGTTCCCTTATGTTCCTCCTAAGGGAGGAACCATGTGGTATTTTTCTTTTGTGGAAGGCCTTCCTTTGGTGGGAGGTTTACTTTGGAAACAGGAGACTAGAAATCCATCTTTAGCAAAAACAATTTGAATGTGGTCATATTACCAAAGGACACTGCTCTCTGGATTACACTCCAGAAGAATAAACACTCAATGTTGCCTTCATTGACCAATCCATTAAGTATTCTTCTACCAGGCTAATCTGTCTGCTGATTTTCTTTCTAACTCATGGTTTCTTTTTAAAAGATTGCTTCTTCCAATCAAAAAAGATAGAGTCATTTGTAGAAACATGGAGAGCGCTAGAAGGAATTATACTCAGTGAAATAATTCAAAAGGAAAGAGAAAAATATCGGATGGTTTTACTGTTAGGAGGAATATAAAGAAACAAAAAAAGGGGGGTTCAAGGAAAAGAACAATAACAATAAAAAAAAAACACAACAAGAACAAAAAGACAAAGGCAAATCAAAGGCACCTTGAGAGGATGGGGGTTGAGGGCCTGGAATGAAGGCAGAAATAGCACAAGGGACTGAGGTGACGATGCACTGGTGAAATGGTGGTGGGAACTCCATGAGAACTACCATTGATGTCAAATATATATAAATAAATTAATTCAATAATAAAAGTAAAATAAAAGATTGCTTTTTCTGTTAATTGATGCATTTAAGTACTTAATCCATTTCTTCCTCTAAGTGTGGAAAAATCATTAGACTTGTTTCTCGTTAACAGCTCGTGTGTGTGTGTGTGTGTGTAAGCATTTTTCAACATTTTTCCTTTGTCAAACAACAATAACAAAAACAAAAAACCCTGTGTTAGAAACAAGCAGGTTCTACTCTGGGGATTATCTGCAGAAGATTATTACTCTCTTGGAGGCTTTTCTTTATTAATTAGAATGCCTGTGGAATGTTGCTCTTAAATGAGCAAAACCAGGATTGTAAATTTGGTACCCTGGTAATAATTAAATGCATAACTAAAGCTAAAACCAAAACAGTAATTTAGGTTACTCATGCTATTGTTCCTGGTTAAATTTTTAATTTATCAATTTGAACAGAGAGAAATTTAAGATGATTTTAACTCAAAAGGGAAGTGCTAACAAAAACCACTGACTAATTCACTTAAGCCTCCTTCAAATTCAACTCAACTACTTACCTAATGGAGTCTACATGTATATTTTTCTTAATCTGTTATAGTGAACCCTTATAACTGATTGTGTAATTATTTTTTTATTCCTGGTAATAAAATAACTACATTCAACCATCAGTTTGTAAAATGTTTCTCTGCAGTAACAACTGAGAGCCTAGTGATTAAAAAGATTAAAACTGGACTCCATTCACCAGCACAGTGGTGCTCTGCTGGCCTGGACAGAGGGCGACATAGAATTGAGCAAGACCCAAAGTCTGCGGCAGTCTTTCAAACTTTTCCAACCTTGATCCACAAAAAGAAATGCATTTTCAAAAAAAAAAAAAAAAAAAAAAGAAATGCATTTTCTGAGAGACAAAGTCCACAGAGTTACCTATGATGCATTTGGTATTCACTAATTTTCTGTATAGCATTAAAAATAAAGTTGATTGTGACCCTCAAAATTGATTTCATCATCTTTTTCAGGATCATGACTCACAGTGTGGAAACACTGTTTAACTTTGGTTTATGAAAATACCAATCTTCATTCCCATCCATGTACAGCTTCCTCAAGTCTTAGAGGAAATGGTTTCGTTAAAGAAAAAATTAACAACCAAAAAACTCACAGCATATTTAATTAGCTCCACTCTTCTAAGAGTAAACTTGTTTTGTTGTGTGGATAAATTAAGGTCTATAAACAAATGTATGAGTAGCAAGTATTTTAAATAATTATATTAAAAAATGGAGTTTCTATATTTACATTATCAAAGTAAGGCTTTTACTATTTTACCTTTTTAAAATATATTTTAAGATTTTAAAAATTTATTTATGTATAGGAGAACTAGGGTATAGGCCAGCGGGGCAGGGAGCAGATTCACCAGAGACAAAATGGGGAGCAGAACAGCCAGATCTGTGCCATGTGCATTAGCTCCCTGGCTGGGGATAAACTCAGCGCACACAGCAGTAATAGTGTGATAGCACCGAACCCCTACACTACCAGGGAGGCCCCCACCTGGGCTTTTTTTTTTTTTAACACCAAACATTAGCTTTCTTAGCTACCTACCCCCACATAATTAAAATAGTATAATTTCTGTATATACAAATTTATATTTCTATATACATTTACCTGATTTTGACTTTTGCTGTTCTCATCTTCATTGTCAAAGATGATATCACTCTCAGAATCGGAAGCAGGTCTTAAAAAGAGAAATGGGGAAATACTATAGAAACCAGAATCTGTGCCAATTCAACCGCTAAAAGTTAGGATAAACTTTATCAAATCATACACCACGAAACTATGTGAATGGTTTGGAAATCCTTTTTAGACTACAGTTGACCCTATGTCAAGATTCCATATAAAAGCTTAAGTGTTCTACACAGCTAGTGGCCCATATTTGAAAGAATGTTCTTTTAAATGTATTCATTTTTCCTTCTTTCAAAGGCTTGAACTTTTGAAGACAGTGGGAAAAAAACCCTTTACCTTGCACTTGGATACTCTCTAAAAATGGGTTTAATATACATACATATACATTTTAACATGGTAGAACACGCTGGATCTCTAACCGAATCCCCTCTTCCCGGGCGTGGACCTGGGGTTTAGATTGGGGCGCGCTCTTACAGGAAGGACTGTGAGAAGACCCCGTCGTGCTCTTCTTCGTCATCCTCATCACTGCTGGAGTCCGCGCCTGACGCTGGGAAGCGGGCACTGGCCGAGCGCTCGGCGGACGTGCTCCACTCCACCGAGCTACTGAGAATGGGCGGAGGGGCTGCTGCCTCGATGCTGTCGGGGCTGTCCGAGTCAGTGTCGCCCACCTTGAGCTGCGGCAAGGCTTGCCCATTCTGGGCCTGGGGCCCCGTATCCCAAGGCGGGGCCCCTCGGCCCGCCGGCCTCTCGTGCTTCTCAATCCAGGCATTGTAGTAGCGCACGATGTTCTCATGGTGCAGGCGGGACAGCAGCGTCACCTCGCCCTTGATCCTGCGGAAGTGCTTGCTGGCGGGGTTGATGGGAATGCGCTTCACGGCGTAGCAGCATCCATCCAGCTTGTTCTGCACCTGCCTCCCAGGAGAAGGGGCAGGGTGGTGAGAACTCCCACAGACTGGCATTTGTACCACTGACAGCGTCGCTTTCTATGGAGAACCCGAACCCGGAGTTCTGCGTGGCATCCAATACACGGTTCAGAACCACGTGCTTGGAAACGCTTAAGCTGAAGGCAGCCTTCGCTGCCAAAAACAGAAAAGCTGTCTCCCCAACCCAGATGTTTTTAGCTTGCTAAGAGACCCTGCGGAAAACATACTCTCCATTTTAGCTATTGGCTTCATTAACAATTATATCCCTGCTTTTATCAGTTCCTGCTATTTAAATTTCTAAGTAAATCTTGTTTTTTTTTTAACCTTATTTTAAAAAGTTATATTTCAAGTCAATGTAAGGCTTTAGAAGGTAACTCTAATCGTTTTTTTTTACACTAAATGTCACTAAATACAAAGTAAATTCTAAAAATTTTAACAGCTCTGAATGCAAATTCTAATTCTTGACTTAGAAAAAAGTTGTGTGAACTTGAGCAAGTTAATTTTTTTGAAACTCAATTTTCTTATCTGCAAAATGGCATATACACCATTTTCCTTACCTCAAGCAGTGACTGTAAGTATGAAATGAGCCTAGGTGGGTAAACACTCATATGAAGCCTCACAGAGAAATGTGCTCAGTAAATTATACAACAAGAAATTGTATACAATAAGACACTTACTGCCTTTTGATTTTGTTATCTAGACAGAGGATTTATGATTGATGATACATACAGAACCGGAATAACCTAAGAGCACTGTAAAATAAATACACAAGAAAACAGTTCAAAGGCAAGTCTCCATATCTTACACAGAGACATTGTTATTCTGGGCAATTTCACTATGTAGATAAGTTGGCTGAAATACATTTTATCACGCAGGTCAGATGAGGTGATGAAAAAGCAACAACTTGGCCATGGGCCAATATTTGCATATATAAGACCAACAGGCATCACTGTGTTTGGCTCATAGGTTTTAATTCGCTTACAAAAAACTATTTCTAGGAATGAGAGAGGTGTATTATAAAATTGAGTTTCAAATTTCTTTGTGTGCAAATAGTAACAAGAACACATTTTTTAAGTGAAACAGATGTGGACCAGAATGATAGTTTCACTTTAGTGGGTATATGTAACCTCAGGCAAATTTCATAACTTCTCTGAGCCTCAGTTCCCACATCTGGAAAACTGGGATAATAACTATTTCATAAGAATGTCTTGAGATTGAAAGACAAGGTCTGGAAGCCACCTGGCATATAACCTGAAATACAGAATGTGCTCCAAGAAGCAAGAGCCATGTGTTCTTTTACCACCAAATTAAAGGGGCAGAAGACAGTAGAGTGTCTTGGCATTCACTATCTTTCAACCTCACGTCTCAGCACGTATCACACATGCTATGAGTCACTGAGTGGGGTTTGGAGCTTGGTACATGAGAAACTCCTAACAATCCACTGATTAAAATTGAAAGGTATATAAACAATAATGGATCCAATTGCTAGTAAAATGCCAGATCATTGAGCACATTGCTCCAAACTAATCTGAAAATAGAGATGGAGTGTAAAGTCTGTGGGATCACATAGGGAGCAACTACAGAAAGAAATTGGGAACTTAAATTACTGAACTATTTCTTTTATATGAGTTTATTGATCATTTTTAAGAACTTGTAAGGAAATGAAGTTTGGTAATGTTTAACATTCAAGAATGTAAAATATAAGGCCTGATTAACACATTTGATCAAAATTATGGTGTGAATTAAAGGGATAGTAAATATTTCAATCATATACTACTCTTAAAGATAACTATGAGGACCTGATCACAATACCTGCCTGCTCACAACAAATCTATTTAATCACCTAACTGTTATGTCTATACTCTGCAGAACAAAATTGAACATTTCCCATAATTCTGTAACTTCCTTAAAGAAAACTTGTTTAAAATTTTCTTTCCTGTGCTTGATTACCACAAAAAACCTAATTCAATTCTTTTTCCAGTGTGAAAAGCTTTCCACAGTAATACCAGTAATGCTTCCTCATCATACTCTCAGAATCCCAAGCAACAAAGGCCTTACTGATGGTGGGCCAGCTGTGTGTAAGATGTCATATATGTTAAGTGTACTTCATAATACAGTATTAATCTGAGTCTCTTTAATTCAAACAAAATGCTTAGATTATATAAGAATAACTGAAATCTTTTCTCAGAGGGTGAGTAACAATAAAAGTCACCCACATAGACTAGAATGAAGATGAGGAGACCTAACAGCAGCACGCCTTAATAACTTCTCACTAATTTTCCATCTCAGTAAGAGTTGTGAAATAAAAACCATCAAGACCATCTGGGGCCATTTCCCAGTTTGAATTCCACCTTGTAGCCCTTTTATCTACAGAAACTCTAAAAGCAAATGGAAGAAAAAGAGGACAATTTTCTAAACCAAAGCACACAAAAATGTTCTTCATGTAGAGGTCTTGACTCCACTTGAAGTGCTCTTAAGATTATGTGGTTTCAGCTAATGCACTGCATCAAGCAAGGGATTAGGAGTGATGCGTTCTCAATATGTCCAGGGTAACTTTAAATAAAGCCTTTAACTCCATGAAGGTGAAGATGATCATGATTTCAAAAGGTCATATTCACTTCCCTCCCTACTGCAAAGTAGAAACCCTTAAATAGTGGAAATGGAACAGAGAAGGACCCTAAATGGGCCAGGGACAGCTCTGCATTGCACCTTGATGACAGCTCCGAATGCTCCCTTGCCAAGAAGCTGTAGTTCTTCAAACTCAATGAAGTATCGGGAAAACTGTCTCTGGGTCTCACTGAAGAATGAAGCACTGGGTAGCTGGTTGCTAGGAATAACAGTCTCAACGTAATCTTGTCCTCCAGAATCTAAGATGAAACAAAGGGTAAGAAGTATATGAGACCTTGGAAATACAGGAGGAGCTACAATATCCAACAACGATGCAAGCACTAGAAGAAGGGATCCTAACCAGTAACTTGAAAAAGTACCTCATGGGCCTCCCTGGTGGCGCAGCGGGTTAAGCAACGCACTATGAGGCAAAACAAAGCCCCTGCAGCGCAAGTTCGATCCCCAGCCAGGGAGGGGACCCACAAGGACAGCAGGCCTCTCCTGCCTCTCCTGCTGCTCCCCTCAGCAGTGTGTTTCATTAGATCTGCCTGTTCTGCTCCCCACTCTGTCTCTGGTGAATCCTCTCACCTCCCTGGACTCTGGCCTGTACCCCAGTTCTTGTATGCATAAAATAAAAATAAAATCTTTAAAAAAAAAAAAAAAGGTACCTCATACCTGGCAGACCCTTTCATACTTTTCTTCACCTTGCCCCTCCCTTACTGCATGTTGAAATGTACAACTCACCCAGGTTTGCAGGTGGGGTAATTGAAACAGAAAGAAACGATGGAGTGATAGAGCCACAACACAAACCTAGGTCTCCTGATCCATCAACCTCTACCAAGGTTCTTTAACCTCTTACTTGAGTAGCAGCAGGGGAATCTGGTTACCTGACAATAATGCTGATATGACAAGGAGGGTTACTGAATACTAAAAGAGGTTATACCAATGACACTCCATCAGTAGAGACTGAAAAAACCAGGAGGCTTGCAGAAACAGTTCTGTGCACAGCTCAGCATAAAACAGATAAATGATCCACACAGTTTGCTCCAATTTTGATTTAAGTATACTTTCAAGATAATTTATGGCAAACAGAGCATCAAAAATGTATGATAACAGACTTACCTTCAGGACTTTGTTCTACTAAAGGCATTTTGGGCTGAGGATTTATAAAGCTGTGTTTCAACAGCTGCTGAGGACTCCATCTTTCCTTGTCATCCAAGCAAACACACCTCAGTGAGAGGGGAGAAAGAATCTCAGCAACACACAAGATAAATGCTAAACTAGTTAATCTGAGGCTTTTAACTATGGTTTTATTTTTTAAGGATACACATTAGAGAATTCATGTTACTTATGAAGCAAAATGCACTCTTCAATGAATTTAAATTAATAAACACTGTTGCCAGATTTATATGCTGAAGACTAGGCCGAGTGTAAACTACAACAACAAAAAATACAGTCTTTGGAGGTAGGAAAACTTACACTCATGGGATAATCTTTTCACAGCTGAAGAAGCACAAGTCAGTAGTGAATTTTCACTCCCATTAACAGCTTGATGACCAAGCTACACTAAGTGTCTCTGGGGACCAGTCACCAAGAAAGCTTTCCAAAGGAAAAGCAATCAACAGATGCAAGAATGGGGTGCAATATGACAAACTGTAGATGTAGTTGGTTCATCATAGTTTGAAGGAAGTTGGTAATCTTTTAAAAGTCCCCCATTTGATCATACCCATTCTTTTCATTCTCATCCTTGAATCTATTAACTTAATGTTTAATATTGTAATGATTTTTTAAATGACTATAAATAGGCCATACCTTTAACCCACTGGTTCTCAAAGTGGGATCCCTGACCAGCAGCATCAATATCACCTGGAATTTATTAGAACTAGAAATTTTACTCTCTCCTGTCCCAGTAAATCAGCAACTCCTGGGGGCTTTATCAGCAAACTTCTAGGTGATTTTAATCCCAGATAAAAGTCTGAGCTCAGTCCTGCCACCTATGACTCTGCAGGTTCCTCTCTTTTTCTTTTCCTTTTTCTAATAAACCTGTCCAAAAAAGGTCTGAGAACCACAAGTAACACTGTTTGGTAGCACTTGAACCTAATTACAAATAATGTATTTGAAAGAATCAATGACCATTGTGAGTCCTGTACTTAAAATCTATACCTATGTAGTAGTGATAACAACTATCATGAGAAGCATCATTTTATTTTTTCATGTCAGAGCACTTAAAAGTAAAGCACTCCTTATTTCATACCTTGAAAGATTTACGTAAGATTTCCCCCAAAATTTAAATGAATTTTTAATCACATCAGTAAAACATGTATATTTTCTCCTTACAGATATTAAAACATTACTGATAATAATCACATTTTTGATAGCCACCCAAACAAAAGATACAATTTTGTGGATATTTTTTTTTTTAAGATTTATTTATTTATTAAGAGCTGGGGTAGAGCTCGTTGGGCCAGAGACATGGGAGGTGAGAGGATTCACCAGACAGAGCTGGTGGAAAGTACATGATAAGGGGTGAGGGACTTCCATACCCCCAATACCTCACTGTGTTCACCCACTGGGGGGGGGGGTCTCTGAACCAAGTGCCCCTGGGTTTTTTGGAGGCTTCATTACATAGATGACTAAATAACTGGCCACTGGTGATAAACTGAACCTCCAGCTACTGTCCTGACCCTAGATGCCAAGGGGTGGGACTAATCAATACAAGGTTGGTTCTCCTGGCAACCAGCCCCACCATTAGGTGGGGTCCAGCCTAATTAGTATAACACAAGACATCCCTGCCACTCTCAGCATCTAGGAAATGCTAAGAGTTTTAGGAGCTCTTTGCCAGAAACTTGTTGGTCTCAAGTTCAAAATCAACATTGTAGAGCTATTTTCTGTAGAAAGAGAACTCAGTGGGTTTTAAAGGAGTATGTCTTTGTGTTATTAACGTGAAAGATAGGTTGGTTCTATATGTATCCCCAACTTTTTAATGCCAACATTTACTGGATTACTCCTGACCAATGATGAAAGGCTAAAGGCAACATTTTGAAAAATGAAATGTCTTAGCGGTCAGTGATTCTGTCATTATATTTCTTTTATTATCATTTTAGTCAACTTTATCATTAGGGTGCATCTAAATACTTTTTACCCCCTTCACCTCATCCCCTAAATAAGCGATTTTACAAGCTTAATTGCACTTAAGAGAAATCATAAAATATTTCTTTATAATCATTAGGTGATAATATAATATGATATAGTGTCACTTTAATGAGAAATCACAGAATAAAGAATCAAAGTTGGCCTCTCTCAACAATTTTATGTTTATTCTGCCTACTTATATTTTTAGTAAACAGAAACGACCTTATTTAAACATAAAGGCAGCCACTTTCACCGCTATAATGGATAAGATAATGAGTGACAGGAAGTAACAATTGGATCAGGTTAAGTACACCTGTAATAGATAGGAACAGGGGAAGAAATGTGATGGGTAAAAAATGTAGGGAATGGCTACAGTGAATAATTGGAAAAAAGAAACTAGGTAAGAAACAAGAGTGTCAGAAAGGGAAGGAACAAATACACATCAACTTTTGCCGGAGAGCTGGACCAGGGAAATATCAGAAAAAGCCAGACATCTTTTTTTCTACTTAACTGAGAAAACCCAGGTCTGGTTTGAAATGAGAACAGAGGGCGGGCTAAATTAGACAACACTGAATCAAACGGCTCAGACAAAGACTCAGGCCCGAGGAAAACCTCTTGATAAGGACCCTCTCCAAACAGATGTAGCTTGGTTGTATAATTGAATGTGCACCTGTCATTTACAGGTACCAAAAATTCTTTGGCTAGAGCAAGGAAGTCATTTGCATTCTGCAACTTGGCAGACATTGAGAGTGAAGAATGTTTACAAATGGGCAAAGGGCAAAATTGAACTCCTATGGCTGTTTTCTAAATAGCAGGCTTTGTCTTTGACCTCTGGCCTTTGACGGGCTGGTCTTTAGGAATCTGCAGCAAGGATGGCCAGGGATGTTTTCCACTTGGAATACCTAGGTATCCCTATTTTTTGAGTACCTGAGTATACCAGGTAGTCCCTCAAAAGCAGTTTGAAAATCCATTATTATTTTTTTACATTTAAAAGGTTTATTAGGAAAAGGATAAAAAAAAAAAAAAAAGAAAGGTACCTGCATAATACCAGGCGGGCAGGAGAGCTAATGAAAATCTCTTATTAAGTCTTTGTAAATTCAGGAGAATATGGGAGTTAAGGGGATAATAAACATAAATGAGAAAAAAGGACATAGGTAGCTGGGAAAGGACTGGGAGAACAAAGAATTAACTAAATCTGTGCCTCACTTTTCAGCGCACAGTGTTTTGCTGGCTGGTAAACTCAAGCACAATCAGAAGTAGAGGAGCACAGTGCAATGATAAAGTATCTCAACGACACTCACTTTTTTAGAAAATCTTGAAAGTCAGCTGGTAAGTCACTAGGGATGATCACAGGATACTCTCCACATTCTTGTCCTTGGCTGAGGGAAAGCAGCAGAAGGCCAAGACGCCAAACATCTCCTTTCTTCCCAGTTTTATACGGTAGGGCGCTGTCACTAAATCGAACTCGGGTTTGCTCAAACACATCCTCCCTGCAAATATCTGCCAGGCGCTTAGAAATGCTGTAGTCCGTAATCTTGATAGTGCCCTCCGCGTCCACCAAGACATTCGATGAGCTCAGAACCTTGTGCACCACGGAGTTGCTGTGCAAATAATCCAGGCCTGACAAGAGCTGAGCTGCATACCTTCGAAGCTGATGCACAGGGATGGGGCCTGTGTGGCTCAGGTGTGCAGCAAGAGAGACCCCATTAATGTGCTCCACTAAAATGTCCACCACAATGGAGTTGTCTTGCTCTTTGAGATTCATTGCAAAGTAGCGTACTACATTCAGATGGCTCAGTTTAACTAATGAGCTGAATTCCGTTTCTGCTCCTTGAATCTGATAAGGAAAAAACCCAGTAACATCCAGATGATCAGCATTAACTGATGTTTCATTTAAGAAGTGAGATACAGGGGCCTCCTTGGTGACGCAAGGGCACTACACTTTGAAGCATCCACAGCCACTGCAGCACTAGTTCGATCTCCAGCCAGGGAGGCAAACCACATGGTGCAGCAGACCTCTCCTGTCTCGCCTGCTGTTCCCCTCAGCAGTGTACCTCAGTAGATCTGCCTGTTCTGCTCCCCACACTGTTTCTGGTGAATCACCTCCCACAATTCTGGCCTGTACCCCAGATCTTGTATGCATAAATAAATAAATCTTTTCAAAAAAGAAGTAAAATATATAGAAAATACAGTTTAAAAGGAGAGAAGGAATATGCCTTAAATTGAAGCCTCCCCTGAATCATATGGCTAGTATAGTAGTTCATAAAGATGGAAAGCATTTAGTTGATTCTCATTATCTTTGAGCTTAAAAATCCAGTGAACAAATACTACAAAATCAGTAACCAGCTCTTACTAGCAATTTCTTTTGCAATATGGTCACCAAAGAACTTTAATTTTTTTTAAAGATTTATTTATTTATGCATAGAAGAACTGGATTGTAGACCAGAGATGCAGATGGTGAAAGAATTCACCAGAGACTGACTGGAGAGCAGAACAGTCAGATCTACTAAAATACACTGCTGAGGGTAACAGCAGCTGCTACGGTAACAGTGTGATAGCACTGGGATTTAACTCATGCCACCAGGGAGGCCAAAAAATTTAATTTTAAAACAACATATAAGACAGCTATAAACATTAAAAACATATACAACAACTATAAACATTTTAATAATTTTACTAATTACTGTCAAAATTTTAATAATTTTACTAATACCAAAGTAAAAATCCTACAATCAGTCTATATGGTCACCACTCAAAGACAACAGATTTCAGTTTATTTACTTCCGGTTTCTCTTTCTACTGTAAGCGCATACATTTCTAGACAATGCTTTGTTTTGCCTATTGTTTTATAATGTCTTTATTAATGTCTGGTACGTTTCTGATGGAGGTATAAAAAAGGGATATATATTCATTTTTTCAGTATGCAGTATTAAATGTTCTTAAGAGTTTAAGATTAAGCGTTCAAGTATTACTGGTCAACAATTATGAAGTACTGTTTAGTCTTAGATTGAGAGATTAGCTTTTACCTTAATAAAGGTTTAGAAAGAAAGTTAAGAAAGTAACAGCAGAGGTTATGAAAGTCCTAAAGGAGGTGTCAAGAGGCTGAGAAAAGTCTAGCAAAGAAGGTGCTGGCCCACCAAGTCCTTCTGGTTAAAGAAGCAGCTCTCATATCATTCTGAATCATATTCACTAGTCAAGCAATTGCAAAGCTATTTTGCTCTGTAATCTCCGAAAGCTCAAGGTTAGGCCTTTTGCCCAGCAGGGTCATCTCAAATGCTTACCTGCCTTTTGCACTTGTCAATCTTCTCTTTTTCTTGACAGGTAAGGTATGGACCTATTTTTTTCTGCCACTGAAGAACCCATTCATACAACAAGACAAAGCCACCAGTGGCTGTTTCCAAAGCATTGTAAATTAATTTTCCAAGCTGCTCATCACTGCCTGTACATTAAGAGAAAATGTAATTAAATCTCACTGGTACTTTTTTTTTTTAAAAGAAGGAATATATATTAATTTGTGCAGTAGTAGATACCATGTGCTACCCATGAAAAACAGCATTTTAGGTAATACATGTTATTTTATAATGAGTTTTTAACATTTAACAATATACTTGGAGCCCAAAAATATAACTTATTTTAAAAGGACAGGAATCAACAAGGAGATCTTAGTACTAGGTCAATATTTTCTTCTACTGGCCATTATTCACAATGTTTCTATAGCTAAGCAGCAACTAATGTGACAGAAGCAATTTGGAAACAGGAATACTCCATCAAGACTATTCCATGGTACAGATTAGAGTGTATGATTAAAACAAGTTTTAGTAATGGGAAAATTCAAATGCATCAATAATCATTTAAATACAAAACTTTTGAATATTCTCAGTCAATACAAACCAGCCAATGGTTTTGAGAGCCTGAACCAGAAACAACAGATTAAATTTGAAGCTAGAGAGACATACTTACTCAGTGATGGGAACAGCGTTTCTACTTGTATCTGGAAAGGTTAATTTCTGTACCACTAAAATTTTTGTTATAAAAATAAAATTTTTATTTTCCCTAAGTCAGAAATAATACAATAGAAAGTGATTTCTGATACAGAGATGTAAATTTAAAATAGACTAAATAGAAAACTACCAAAATGTTAGAAATGGAGGAAAACATCAACCACCAATCATTATTTTGCTTTCTTTGTCTTCTAGTTCCCTCTACCTCCTTTTTTGTAAGTAATCAGCTCATAGTATGTCCTTGGGTTTCTGACCTTTAACACTGCTGATATTTTTTTTTTTTTTAAAGATGTATTTATTTATGCATACAAGCACTGGGGCACAGGCCAGAGGTGTGGGGGGTGAGAGGATTCACCACAGACAGAGCGGGGAGCAGAACAGGCAGATCAAC
>JAGFMF010011739.1:8230365-8245129 GCA_019455555.1 Galemys pyrenaicus | reverse complement strand
ACACTGCTGAGGGGAGCAGCGGGCACAGCAGGAGAGGTCTGCCGCACCATGTGGGTCCCCCCCACCCCCGGCCGGCAGCAGGGATCGAACTCGTGCTGCAGTGGCTGCGCTTTGCTTCATAGTGTGTTGCTTAACCCACTGCGCCACCGGGGAGGCCCAACTGCTGATATTTTTGAACAGGAAAATCATCTATTGAAAGGACTGTCTTAGGTGCCATGTTTAGCAGTGTCCCTGGCTTCTAACTGCTGGGTGCCAGTGCCCCCCTGCCCTACCCTAGCCATCAAATGTCTCCAGGCGTCACCAAACTTCTCCAGGGGTACAAAATCGCCCAGATGGATTCTTTTTCTCTTAGCATATAAGTTATAACTTTCCATCATTTTAAACAATGATAATTATTCTTCCAATAAAACTGAAAAGTGACGTAGGCTGTATATATGAGACAAAGTCAAGTCTCCACAAAAACACTCTGGAGAATGCTGGCTCCCTGGGGCTTTTTATTTGCAAACCAGTTTTCACTTCACAGAAATGCAGGCAATTTAAGAACTTTTAATTAAAATGACTTATAATAATCATAAGTAACTCCTGATGGTCTCACCTAAGGGGAAAAACCCTAATGTTTGAAAATTTGTTAACCAAATGAAGCAACCTGAGGAACGTGGGCCCCAAGGGGAGACACTGGAGACACAATTTCACTTGCTTATGGGATGGAGTGTGATATTATTTACATAAAGTCTAATTAGGTTTGTGTGTGCAATGCTGTTCAATACTTAGCTCTCCAGTTGGGA
This sequence comes from Galemys pyrenaicus, assembly GCA_019455555.1. Classification (NCBI taxonomy): domain Eukaryota; kingdom Metazoa; phylum Chordata; class Mammalia; order Eulipotyphla; family Talpidae; genus Galemys; species Galemys pyrenaicus. Next base: position 8,244,344 of record JAGFMF010011739.1, on the reverse strand, counting down.
CCTGTGGGTATTTCATAGCTGCTGGCTGGGTTTTTTTTTTTTTTTTTTTTGTGGATTTTTTGTTGTTGTTACTATAACTATATTATAGCTACCCTTTTTCTTGTCACTGTGTGTGATGGGGATAATGAAAGGAACAAAAGGACACTACAATGAGAAGGAAAATGTCATACCAAAAGAATTCTACTATATGCTAACAGTGATCCTTTATACAGTCTCTATAGCACTTCACCTATAACCATTATGAAGTTCTCAATTCTCTCTAGTTTTAACAGCCTTAAGTTGAAAAATAAATATTAATTAGTTGATATTTTATTTAAAAAAATTTCATAAAACATTTGATATATTTAAAACATTAGACCCCTGTCAGAAAAGAAAATAAATAATTTACTTGGTTTTATAAAAATCTTTCAAACTGTAAATGTGTCTCCTAATGACAGTATTAATTAAGGTGAATCTGTCTGATGAGTACCAGTGAGAATAAAAGAGCTAGTTAAGGTAAAAAGTGATTGGATTAATTTGCCCTCCTTTTTTCCCCAGTTTATTAAAAGTAGTGAGTTTGATGTTGCCAATTCATGAGTCTGAAGTGCTCCTGAGTCAAGGACAGTCTCAAGTCCAAAGCCAATCTTTTCTACCCAAATAGTTGCTTTCTCTGAATACGGCAGACTCTGTATGTGCAGAGTCCCCCACGCACCTGGCTGCTTTCAGAGCCAAGGTTAAGTGTCCAGTTCACTAACTACTCAGATATTTGGTTTCTTCTCCTTCCAACTGCTGCCCACTTACTGGTAACTCCCCTGCATTTCTGTATCTCCTTAAAGAGGAAGGGGGAAAGGCATGAAAAAAAACAAACTCAATTTGGATAGCCTGGCTTGTTAGCTTTCTACTCATGGGATGAAAAGTAAACTTAATTTGTTGAGTTTCAGTATGTCAACTGATCTCCATAACAATTAGTGGTTATGTCTGTATGGCTGATAAAAGATAGACCTCCAGGGCAAAGGGAGCAGATATTGAAAGCCTGATTATAGTGTAAATAATTCAAATCCAGAATTGATGAAGTTGCTCGCTCTAAATAGCCATTAGTAGACAAAACTGTAAATAAGGCACAAAGAAAATAAGCAGCTTCCCTAGTCAGATATGACAGTGTTAAGCAAGCTAAAGCTAAGCAAATGATCACAACTTAAAACAGGACTCGGTCATTAAAGATCACAGGTGAGGTTCCCTTTCTATGGGTGCATATAATTAAAGCAAGACCTTTTCCTTATTAAAAAAAAATCACAAGGACAGGAATTCATTTGGTACACATAATTTATCAGCAGTAGATGCACTTGATGCAAAATTCTACTGATTTATTATATATCAGACATTTGGCTGCAAAAAGCTTGACTAATTACGACAAATTTTAAATTATTTCTTTGTTAGCTACACATTTCCAAGCACGTAAATTTTTCTTTCCATTTTAGATAAAGGGAAATCTGCATGACTTCTCATTGTGTCATTGGGATGGGAGCTAGAATGACTGTCTAGGTATAAGGGTATTCCTTGGACTGTGCTGGTGTAGATGACACAGCATCTATTCTACCCCGTTCCTGCATGTTAACTTTTGTCGTTAGAATAATTTAAATGAATTTAGCTAGTTTACTCACCAATACATTTCCCTTTGTGCACCATGAGCTGATCAGGACTACCCACAGAGAAATACAGGGTTTCACAAGAGCCAGGAGAATCTTCGCTACTACATAAAGAATACTGACGTTCTCGCCTTAAAAAATAAATTTGGACAATGATTTTTTTTTCTTTAACTGAAGGTTAACACAGGAAAATTCTTGTCCCTCCATTTTCTCCTATTTACTAGTCCACTCACAGTTTAACATCTGTCTTTACTGTGAACTGAGTTAAAGGTGCAAATGAAAGGTTGTTGGATTCCTCCACTTCACACTGAGGTCTTTACCACATCAACTCTACAAACCTCTAACTCTAGATCTGTGCTATCCAGTAAGGTAGCCACTAGTCACACTGATTACTTAAAATTAAATTAGTTAAACTGAGCTGAACATTCAAGTCTTCAACTGCAGCAGCCTCATTTAAGCACTCAACAGCCACAGAGGCTAGAACTACCATACTGGATAGCACCGACAGAGGACCTTTCCATGACTACTGAAGTTCAGTGATTTAGGCCAATTCCCGGCACAATCACCTGTGGAGAAATCTACTGCAAAACAGGTGTTTGGGGTACTACCGATTCAATACTGGGTCTCCCAAAGCTGAATGTTCATTCATTCTCTTACTTATCTTTGAGAGAAACTCTGCCATTTCTCTTATGACCATTTCAAAAACACTCACAGCCCAACCTCCTTGTCTCCTTCCTTCTTCCAATCATTTTTCTGAGTGGAGAGCTAAACCACACAAAAATAATGAATAAACCAGGGAAGGGAGCTGCAGGGAAGAGGATAGGGAAAGAACACTTGATGGTCAGGGCTGGACAATTCTAAGAAATGCTTTGATGAGGTGGCACACGTTAGATCTCCAGAGAGAGGCCCTCTCACACTAACCATGACCTTGACTCCTACACTTTCACTGAGAACAGGAGGCAGTGAGGAGTCAAGCCCACACTTCCTATTGCACCATCTATAAAGTTACTTGGCATCTGCACTATCCTTTTCTTTTATCCCAGATTCTATCAGACAGCTACCCTATCCTCAGTTGCATTCCCTACAATCTCCTTGAGGGTATTGCTCCATCAGTCCTCTCTGCCAATCTGTCTCTCTTATTGGTTTCTTTCCCTCAGCCCATAACTCCTCCCATCTCCACACTCTTCACCCTCACTTCTGTGCCTTCACCCCGTCATGTTCACTTTGAGACTTCTCCACTTGCTATCTCTGCATCTACTCCTTCTACTCATTCCTCCTTGCCACTGCAATGTGAAAAAACTGTCACTTCCCTCCTGCTCACTCTTAGTTTGATTTTCCCCCTTGATTTTACTATTTGGTTGGGGGCATAGTCAACCATTCAGTCTCACTAGTCAAAAATGATTGAGTCTTCCCGAACTCCTAGATCTTCTGCATCTAACTAATCCCCAAGTACCAGCCTTTCCTCTCATTTTCTCTGGACTCTTTAGGTCCTCACCAACTTTCTGCTGGACACAGGCAATATTCCATTATTTACTGATCTCTCAGCCTCCAATCCTAGATATAATAATCCCTTACCCAGTCACCCCCACCTAAACATGCTGACAAGACAACACATATCTCTCATATCATGCATGAGTCCCCATATTCTATTTTTTTTAAGATTTATTTTTATTTATTTATGCATACAAGAACTGGGGATCCAGGCCAGAGGTGTGAAGGATGAGAGGATTCACCAGAGACAGAGTGGAGAGCAGTACAGGCAGATTGACTGAAATACACTGCTGAGGGGAGCAGCGGGCAAGGCAGGAGAGGTCTGCTGCAGTATGTGGGTTAGCTCCCTGGCCGGGGGTTGAACTTATGCAGCAGTGGCTGCTGACAGCTTGATAGTGCTGAGACTAAGCCCTTGTGCCACCAGGGAAGCCCTCCCCATATTCTAAATACCCTGCAGAGAATAATACATTGTGTGTCTGCTTAAATTTCTACTTCTAAAGTTATTTGTGTAACCAGGAACACATAATTTACAGAGAAAAGAAAGCAAAGGCTTAAAGCAATATGATAAATTTATTAACAATAAGTTATCCATATGCACCTCTATATCATCTCTGTTCCCTCCAACAGAAGTGGTAATAGCGATTTTAGTCTCAGTCATCTCTATGTTCTTTAGAGTGTATAAATACTTGGGTTTAAGGTGTTTTAGAATTTAATTACTCCTAAAAGGTTTCTTTTCACAAAATGTTGGTTTAAAGTGCTCACTAGAGGGCCTCCCTGGTGGCGCAGTGGGTTAAGTAATGCACTATGAAGCAAACCGCAGCCACTGCAGCATGAGTTCGATCCCTGCTCCAGACCAGGGAGGGGACCCACATGGCGCAGCAGACCTCTCCTGCCTCGCCCGCTGCTGCCCTAGGCAGTGTGTTTCAGTCAGTCTGCCTGTTCTGCTCTCCACTCTGTCTCTGGTGACTCCTCTCACCGCCCTGAACTCTGGCCTATACCCCAGCTCTTATATGCATAAATAAATAATAAAATCTTTAAAAAAAAATAAAGTGCTCACTTGAGTCTCACAAAAAATAATTTAAACCCATAATCAAGCTGAACCATGATACCTACACCACTTAATCACTCGCCTACTCATAATCGACTCTGCACTAACATTCCCTATTGGTCTACAGAGGTTCACAGCAAACGGGGAGAATTCTCATATTTTTCATGGAAAAGGATGGATTAGAAGAGGTGGCATTTTTCGTGTGACCTTTGGTTAGGGAACAACCCAGGAACCTGTCTGCAAGAACAGGGAACCCCTGTAACCTCAGTAGCAACAGGGAGGGGCTCTGGCAGCAAAGTGGGGCTCCTGTTCTCATGGAAAGGGTCTTCTACTCCTGTGCCTATCCCACATCCATGGTGGGCCCTAAAGACCTCTAGACTAAAACATATAATGTGAAATTTGATTGGATGATAAATCAGGTGGAAGAAATTTTTCAAAATAGGCTATTAAAAGTCAGTCCAACTGCACTGCAGACAAGATTGTAAAGTTATAAAGGGGAATGAGTTATAAAATGGTTTTTATGAAAACTACTTGGAAAATAGTAAAAGAAAATTTCGTTTTAAACTGTTAAGGTATATTGACTTTTATGAAGATTATGAAAACCATTATCTGAAATTCCATCAAATTTCACTGCAAGTATTTTCCCCACTACAGTTGTTTTACTCTTTCATCTCTTCCGATGAGACATCCCAGGGACTTACCGGGACCTTCCTGAGGAGTTAGTCCGATGTTTACCATTTCCCACAAAGTCAGGAGAGCTGCCGTGCAAAATGGCAGCTGTCCTGTGTCCTCCCAGGTCTTTCCTTGAAGTTTGATCCTGGTTTGTAAAACCAGCAATTTCCAAACGTTCCTAAAAAAAAAAAGTAAAACCTACTTTAAGCTCATCACAGTTCATAATTGTAAGTTCACTCTAGAGTACAGATTTTACTAAGCTGAATGCTTGCAAGTGTAATAAAGATGAACTCAACATTTAAAAATTTAATGTCCAAATACATACTGGTTCAAGAACTTAAGGGCAGGTTATTGTTTCAAATGTTATAAATGAAAATGCTGTGTGTGAAGAGCCAGGGGAAAGAGCAAGAGGAAATGAAGTGAGGCCATTCCCTATCAGCAAGGCTGATAGGGAGGTAGATCAGATATAAGACAGGAGACTTGTGCAAACGGTAACATTATCTTCCATTGGTACATGGTTTTGTACTTTCACAAAGACAGTACATTTATCAGTAGGATGATGACATGAGATAGAAAGGAAAGCGTTAACAGCTCCATTTTAGGGGATGAAGAAAATGAGTTACAGGAATTGTCGCCTACCAAGGTCTACGAAGAGCTAGGCAGTGAAAACCTCATGCTGCAGTGGCTGTGGTTTGCTCCATAGTGCGTTGCTTAACCCACTGCGCCACCAGGGAGGCCCCTCAACTCATTCTTTAATGTGAACAAATAGTTTTACTTAAAACTACTTTAGTAGAATACAGTAGTTTAGAAATGATAGAGTACCTGTTTAGCCATTTCTTTCCTTTTTTTCTCTTCTTTTATTTCTTCTTTCCGCCTCTGAATCTCATGAAGGATTTCACGTTGCTGTAATAAACCATACCACCATGAAATGCCCATCTCAGAAAACCCACACAACATATCTTTTGTGTTTTATATCAATATCTTCACATCTTTTGAATTTCAGTAATTCAAACCCCCCTTTCCTAAAGGACCTGAACATACAGACTTAATTCAGGCTGTAGTTATTTTACTTTTATTACAGTTCTCCTGTACTAGGCATTCCCATCCCAAAAGATTTCAAGACTGTGTGGGGAGGGGCATTTACTCCCCTCTCTTCATGCTCCTATGTGGAGGCAATAGTGTTGGCTTCTCAAGTCTCCCCACTCTTGACTTGCCCCTCCTCTTTCAAATCTGCTTGTCTGAAGAGAACCGGCACTTGTGCCTGCTCTTCCCCACAGTGTGGGCCCCACTCGGTAGAGGTGAACTGAGCTGTCCTCAGTGCCTGCACCTGGCTGGTGATGGACAGCTATTGCCTCCCTACACCAACGATCTTCAGCTGCATTAATCAACTGGCTTTCTCAGCATTTTGATCTCCATCCCCTTGACTCGGGTATCTATTGTTCAAATGGATTTCAATATATGTAGGGAAAAATAGTGCTTTATAAGAGTCCCCTCTTATAAAATTTTAAAAGTCAAGGTCATATATATCAAAAACCATTAAGTCTCACCAAAAATGCAACAGCAGTAGTATAAAATGAAAAAATAAACAAAAAAAATGTACAGCTGTACATCAAAACAAGATTGTTAGCTAAACATTCACTATCTTCTAATAAAAATGTGCCTTTCTAAAATTAATGCAAGAAGGAACTTCAAAATCTAAAGGAAAACTAATGAAGAGAATCGCAGTAACAAAACAAATGATACCCACAAGGAGACAATGTTAATAGAACCACATTAAAGAAAATGAAGCAGGAAAAAAAAAAAGAAGCAGGAGTAAGAACCTATGAAAAGGAGGAAAAACATAACACTAGAAATAACCATAGGAAATAGTAGTATCTTTTAAGAAGAAAACTAGAAAGAGATAAAAATAAACAAAGAAACATTCCTGTACAGGAAATATTAACAATGTCAAGATGTCAAGTCTTCCTAAATGAATATATAAATGTGGTGGCAGGAAGGGGCACAGAGCAAGTTCTTGATGATTCCGGCAGATGGGGTAAGGAAGGAGTCTTGGAGCCCTCAGCAGCCTTTTTAGTCTTTTATTGCGCCATTGTATCAGGCGACCAGGCACGTGGCAGGCATGGGTGCTGAGGGGGAAGGGTAGGAGGCACACCTTCACTCTCTGGGCTCTAGCCTTTCATCTCTGCTTCTACTGTGGCTGCTGCTGCTTCTCTTGTTCTGTGTTCTGCTCTTGTTCTGCTGGCGTCCTCGTGACGCTAGCCTTATACGCCGTGTCTAAGCCCAGGTGCATCCACCTGCACATGCCCACTTAGGCATGCGTGCAGAACCAAAGGTGTCCATCATTACACCAATAGCGGGAGGGTGGAAAAGCCTGATAACTTTTCTGTAATCCTACAATAAGTTTAGTGCAATTTCATTCAAGACCCAGAGGGTTTATTTTTTTCTCGTTTTGATTTTGGGAAAGCAATCCTACAGATCTGTAAAAATAAATAGTTAAGAATGAGAAAGAAAAATCAAAGAATTACAGAAGATGAAGGGACAAGGTGGGGGGGGCACAGCTTAACTTTTCAGTTATTATAAAGATACATATACACATAAAGTCAAAGACTGTGGTGGAGACTCAAGGAAAAACTGATGAACAAATAATTCATCAACACAATTTAGTCTGTGTAAGGAGTTAAAATATACTTTATAGGAAGTATTACAAATCACTTAAGAAAGAAGGCCTCCTTGGTGGCACAGCTGGTTGAGTGCTGCACTGTGAAGCATCCACAGCACAATAGCATGAGTTCAATCCCCAGCCAGGGAGGGGACCCACAAGGCGCAGCAGACCTCTCCTGCCTTGCCTGCTGCTCCCCTCAGCAGTGTATTTCAGTCGATCTGCCTGTTCTGCTCTCCACTCTGTTTCTGGTGAATCCTGTCACCTCCCACGCCTCTGGCCTATATCCCAGCTCTTGTATGTATAAATAAATAAATCCTTTTAAAAAATCACTTAATAAAGAGTGATTATCTAATAAATGTGTTAGGAAAATAGGAAAAAATAAACTTATACCCTTGTTTCAAAACTCACACCAAAATAAGTGCTAGATAAGTGGCCAACAGGCATATGAAAATGTTCAACATCCTTCATAATCAGGGAAGTGCAAATTAAAACTACAATGAGATACCACCTTATACCAGTAAGAATGGCACATAACAACAACAACAAAAAACTAGCAACAACAAATGTTGGCAAGGATGTGGTGAAAAAGGAACTCTCCTACACTGCTGGTGCAAACTGATCCAACCATTATGGAAAGCTGTATGGAGGTTCCTCAGACTAGTAAAAATGGAGCAACCATATGACCCAGCAATTACACTCCTAGAGATCTACCCAAAGGACACAAACACACTGATTCAAAAGAATACCTGTACCTCTATGTTTACTCCAGCACTATTTAAAATAGGTAAAACACGGAAACAACCCAAATACACAAAAACAGATGACTGGATCAAGAAGATGTGGTACATATACAAAATGGAATACTATTCAGCAATCAAAAAAATAAACTAGTGACATTCACAGCAGCATGGATGGAGCTAGAAGGAATTATGCTCAGTGAAATAAGTCAGAAGGAAAAAGAAAAATATTGGATGGTTTCACTTATAGGAGGACTATAGGGGAACCATATAAGGCATCAGGGAAAAAATAATAACAATATAAACCTAATAAAACAAAACAAAAATAAACAGAACCAGAAACCAGAAACATCCTGCAGGGGAGAGAGATCAGAGGGAAGGAAGAGGAGAGGGGACTGTGGTGACGGTGCACAGGTAAACTGGTGGTGGAAACTCTATGGGGACTACACCTAAGAAAAGAAAACAAGTATTGTTAAAAAATGAACAATGATGTAAAAGATATAAATTTAAAAAAAAGTTCTAGATAAGTTGATGAAAAGACTAAACGAAGAAAGCGAAAAAGACTAAGGTAAAAATCAAATTGGGAATTCATGTGTAGGTTGGCTTTAATTAAATGATTTAAAAAATAATACAGAAGCATATATCCTTGTACAAATAGATAAATGATAAAACACAAAAAGTTAGTAAACAAAAAAGTTCAATCTGGCTTTTGCTACTCATGGGGCAATGTGATACTTATCTCTAAAATGTAGGAATTCATGCACAGCTTACAAAATGCAGAAAGACCACAAAAAGCTTGGTTAAGCTTCAATTTTCCTTCCTTTTATTTGAAGACCTGCACTAGGGGAACTAAGAGATAGCTTTGATGTTTGATGGGAGGGAGAAGCTCACAGCATTGCAGTTTCTTTTAAGGCCACATCTCTGGAATTAAATGCTGAGAAAAACTTAAAGCTAAGTGTGTACACCTGAAATGTACATAATATTATAAACCAGTATTACTTCAATTAAAATGTACAAAATAATTTCACATGCATTATGAAAAACAACAAGAGAAGTGTGTACAGACACAACCAGAGGAGCGTGCAGTTCCTCTGGGCTGTCTGCTGGTGGCGACAAGGGGTCTCACCTCCTGCTCCTCCTTCTGCTTGGCCTCCAGCAACCTCTGCTGCTCCTCCTGAGCCCGCCTTTCCAGCATTTCTTCATGAAAAGACTTGGGAGGGGGCTTGTTATGCTCGCTGAGAAATGACTGCACGTAGTAGGCCAGTTCAAATATCATCACCTAAACATGTAGATGAAAATCAACCACACATGGCACCTAGTGGGAAGACATGACCCAAAGGAGAGGCTACAGGAAAACATCCAGGCAATGAGAGTGCCACTTACAATGGTGATAACTCATTTCAATATGACACATTCTGAATTAGGTACATGATACAATCACAGCAGGGAAAGGCTTTCACAAGGCTCATCACACTGTGCTGCTATCAGGACAAATCATTAGCTAGATAAATAAAAAAAAAGTTCACTTGTCTTCTGCAGTCCTATTCAATTTATTGGCATTTTCCGCATAATGAATCCAATAAAATATTTTTCTCTACAAATTAATCTGATAAAATATTTAGGACTGCATGAAAGGAAAAACTACCTTCCTAACCAAAGGGAAAAAAAAAAAAACCAACTATCTACATAATGGCAGTAGAGCAGAGAATAATCAATGCTAACATCAGAGCTTTTATCTGTCCACAAAACATACTGAAAATATTCTACTGGGATACGAAGATGAATACCCAAAAGTCTCATTATCTCCCTGCTAGTAACGGGCCAGTAGGAGGCTGCTCAATACTTAGAAAGCCTTTCATTTCCACTTAAGGAAGCATTTCAGACAGTGGCAGAAAGAAAAAAAGCTCCCCTTCCTGTGTGAATACAGGAAGCCAATTTCTGCTATCCTTAGGAGTCCTACATTACATTCGGGGTGGTGAGTCATTAGAATGAGGGTTTCTGGGTCCCCACGCTGAATGACTCTCCCAACCTCACACAGGTCAGGAGTGCCAGCCTACCTCTGCTGGTGAGGAAAATCACACTGAAATTTCTTCTTCCTCAGCTACAACAAAGCAGTTTAATGATTCCTCATTCAATTAAATGTTCAGAGTAGTTTCTATAGGAACTTCGCAGGGTGGCAAACAATGACAGATGTCACCATATACCAGTAAATAAAGTCAGGTCCTCTGATGTTCAGGGAGTAAACGCAAAGAAGGCACAGCTATTGTTGGGGGTAAATCATGTATTTTTAAAAATCATATCTGAGACTGTGGTGTTCCCTAATATACTTCGATTTATATTTGAGAAACTCTAGTTTAGAGTCTAAGAGATAAATTTCTCTAAGAAAAGTTCTTTGGAGAAAAGCTGGGATAACAAGCTTTCCATACCAAACTTCTATACAAACTTCCAACAAACTTCTGTACTAGAGAAGCCAAGAAACAAGTGTGGAGGTTTTTTCTTTTGCCAGCCTATTTAATTTAGTAGCATTTTCTATATGAATAAGTCTGATGAACTAATGATGAGAATAAGGACTACTTTCCAAATTAGTTCACGCCCTTTCTCCCCTACAACCACATGGTTTACTGTCTTCTTTCCTTCAGGTCTCTGTTCAAATGTCAACTCAATCAGAGACCTCTAGTGACCTTATTACAACATTCAGATCCTTATCTGCCAGGATACTCCAGACAAACAGAACCAGTAAGCTATGTGGAGAGAGATTTATCCTAAGGAACTGGCTCACAGGATCATAGAGGCTAGCATGTTCAAATCTGTCAGATAGGCTGTCAGGCTGCAGACCCAGGGAAGGGACACCATTACACTTCAAGTCCAAAGATCACCTCCTGGCAATCCCTCTTCTTCCAGGGAGGCTGATCTTTTCTACTAAAGTCCTCAAATGAGGGCCTTCCTGGTGGTGCAGCGGGTTAAGCAACGCACTATGAAGCAAACCGCAACCACTGCAGCACGCGTTCGATCCCTGCCGCTGGCCAGGGAGAGGACCCACATGGAGCAGCAGACCTCTCCTGCCTCGCCCGCTGCTCCCCTCAGCAGTGTGTTTCAGTGGATCTGCCTGTTCTGTTCCCCACTCTTGTCTCTGGTGGATCATTTCACCCCCCCATACCTCTGGCCTGCACCCCAGTTCTTGTATGCATAAATAAATAAATCTTTTAAAAAAACAAAAAGACTCTTTAAAAAAAAAGCAAAAACATTCTAGTTAAAATTGAACTCGAGGTTCAGTGGAAAAACCTTTAAGACAAAAGACAGGAAAGCAAACACTGGTGAAATGTGGTAAGATTTTTTTATCCTCCTCTAGTAAATCCGGCTTAACAAAACTTACCTCTCCACAATGTTTTTTGGCCACTTCTTCTAGGCGAGATTTTAACAAATTAACACTTTCATTTGACAGACCTTTGGCATTCTTCAACTCTATTTCAGGGACTCTGGGGGAAAAAAGCAAGAAGGCGTTACTACAGAAAGGATAGCTGTTTGTATGACTACTTGATAAGTTCCAAGCACTGGGTCTGGGAATTCCTTGCAGGTTCATTTGTGAGTTTCTGTATACTCCCAGCAAAATCTCTCTTAATAGAGAAAGGGCAGTTGAAATATAGTTTCAGTATATTTCAGTACAGTCGAAATAGTATAAGAGGAAGAGTATACCATAACACACAAATCCCAGTAACAACTCACAGTATAGGATTCCAACTATCCCCCAGGATCTGCTGACCCAGTGCTGGGCATGGAGGTACCTGTAGCCTGTGTGGGAGAAATGGGCTGGCCAGGGGTCATCGTGGACTGTCAGACACCCAGTCCTTGCAGGCGAGTGGCCTCCCTCAGGCTCAATCACAGAATCTCCTCAACATCTCTGTCCCTGATTTCAGCTTTACAATCACAATTAAAAGTTCCCAACATCAACTGCTATTTATCACCATTAAAAAAAAAAATCACTCCAGCTCTGTGTGTGACTCAGGCATCGCCACTTGGCCATGGACTTCCTTTTATGAAAATGCTGATGCTGGCTTCTGGCCAGTATCAGTTAACCCAGCTGACAGTGCTCCCACACTAGTTCCAGTGTTCTGTGGGTGTTCATGTGCTCCAGCACTAAGCAGGACAGCACCATCAGGCAAAATGGGACCACAGAGAGCCACCTAGTATTCCCACAACACACTGAGTCTCAGGCACTCATTCTGAATGTAGGTTAGACAGACATGCTTGCTCACTTGTGTATAGATCAAGTTGTGCACACTGAGAATTCCACCTGTTCTGAGGATGTTCAAGTCCACACTTCTTCATACTTACAGAAAGTACAACTAGGAGCCACCCCTACCCAAGGAAAGTATACCTCTAACCCCAGGGTTTCCTCTTATTCCCAACCCACAAATACCCAATAACAACTCACTGAGATTAAATAGGTTTTACTTAATTTTCTGATGATTCATTACTTGCCAGGAAGCATTTCTGATTACTCTATCTTATGGTATTCTCTCTTAGCAGAGTCTTTGCTATTCACCTGTGTGTTCTCACAACATTTCAGTGTGTCAGCTGGTATAGACAGAAATCTGAGAGAAAGATGTTTATACATATGAGAAAAAGAATAAAATGCCATACAGTTCTGGGTCCACAGATGGTCCATCTAACCCAGGATCCTCTCCCTTGCCTTAGCATCAAGGACTGTTATGCAGAAAAGTTTCCCGACACCGCATCATCTCAAAGGATAGACATGTTTCCCCATAATTACATAATCATTTTTAAGAAATTAAGTGGTCACTATATACACATTAACACAGTGGTGAAAAATTCATCTACAATTTTAATTAAACTTTAAAGAAATCTTCCAGTGTTCACTTTATGCCTTTCCATATGATTCATAATTTTATGTACTTGATACATAAGTATAACTTATACTTTTAAACTTTTGTAAGTATTTCCATGTTGTTTCTTAAAAACTCATTTCACAGTATGGCACAGCAGACCTCTCCTGTCTCACCCCGCTGCTCCCCTCAGCAGTGTGTTTCAGTCAATCTGCCTGTTCTGATCCCCATCATGCCTTTATCCTTTCTTTATATATGGTTCTGCTTCCTAGTTTATGAAGAATTAAGCAAGCAAAAGTTAACACGTCAGACGAACCAAATAATTAGTCTCAGAGCAAACATTAGTTTCTTTAGTGACTATAAACATTAACAGACTTAACTAAGAGGTTTTATGACAAAGTCTTTGGCTGTAGTTTTTTATAAAAAAAGATTTATTTATTTATGCATACAAGAGCTGGGGTACAGACCAGAGTCCAGGGAGGTGAGAGGATTCATCAGATACAGAGTAGGAAGCAGAACAGGCAGACTGACTGAAACACACTGCTGAGGGGAACAGCGGGCAAGGCAGGAGAGGTCTGCTGCGCCATGTGGGTCCCGTCCCTGGCCAGCAGCAGGGATAGAACTCGTGCTGCAGTGGCTGAGGTTTGCTCTATAGTGCATTGCTTAATCCACTGCGCCACCAGGGAGGTCTTGTAGTTTTTTTTTTAAAGATTTATTTATTTGTGGGCCTCCCCTGGTGGCGCAGTGGGTTAAGCAACGCACTATGAAGCAAAACGCAGCCACTGCAGCACCAGTTCGATTCCTGCTGCTGGCCGGGGAGGGACCCACGTGGCGCGGCAGACCTCTCCTGCTGTGCCCGCTGCTCCCCTCAGCAGTGTACTTCCATTGATCTGCCTGTTC
>JAGFMF010011739.1:8168598-8220847 GCA_019455555.1 Galemys pyrenaicus | reverse complement strand
CCCCTCCCTGGCCGGCAGCAGGGATCGAACTTGTGCTGCAGTAACTGCGGTTTGCTTCGTAGTGCGTTGCTTAACCCACTGCGCCACCAGGGAGGCCCTATAGTTCCATTTTAAACCAACATTAAAATATTGAGAATCTGAATTCTCCCCAAATTAAATACATGTAAAAATGTCAGCATAATTTTTTGATCTAGGTAAGTTGATTTCAAATAGTTCATATGGAAACACTAAAGCTAGTCAGGAAAATTCTGTAGAATAGATGATGACTATGTTAAACACTAAGGTTTGTTATAAATTCATAAAATTGAAAGCACTGTAGCAGTAATGCTTAAAAAGATTAATGGGATACAACAGTGCCAATAAATAGACCAATACATTAGGGAATTATTTCATTCAGTAAAATACTTCAGAGCTTTCCCCAGGCACTGGGCATATATGTGTGAACAAATGCATAGACCCTGACACCAAGCAAAGCATCACACTTAATGTAAAGGTGTGAATTAGTAGTGGAAAAGATAGAAAGAAATCAGCTATGTTATTCTAATTGGCTAGTTGTGGGTGGGAGAAAGCAGCCTATATTCATACTTAGGATGGAACTAAAGACCTTTTTAAAAAGGTATTTATTTCTATGTGACAGGTTAAAAACAAAATCACAAAAGAATTAAAAGAAACTTCAAAAAATATTTTTTGGTAACACAGGAGTAGGGATTTTTTTCTATAAAACAACACAAGTCACGGAAACCATATAGCAAAAAAAGAAAAAGTCATTTGACTTTACTAGTGAGTATAATGTAGTATATACACACCTTGACTTATAATATTATAAACCTGAAACCATGTTACAAATCAAAGCTAGTTCAATAAGTTAAAAAACAAAAACAAGGCAAAATAAAATAAACAGGGACTCCTGGTGACCTAAGTTCAACAGCCTGAGTTCAATCTTGGCCAGGGAGCTAACCCCCATGGCATAGCAGACCTCTCGTTTCACCCGCTGCTCCCCTCAGCAGTGTATTTCAGTGTGTTTGCCTGTTCTGTTTCCCACTCTGTCTCTGGTGAATTCCTGCACCTCTAGCCTATACCCCAACTCTTCTACGTAATAAATAAATTTTTAAATAAAATAAGCCGGGTCAAATGATTACTTAGAAAAGCACAAGCGACAATGTACTTTGTGCCTGATTAATTCAAAATAAAGATTAAAATGATTCAAAGAAAAAAAATGTAAAAACATTGGATAAATATCAAAATACACATGGTTAATTAGGGGAAAACATTTGCAATATATGACCCAAAATGCTAGTTTTCTAACGTATAAGGATCTCTGACAAATGAATACGAAAATAAATATACACAACTGAGTGGAAAAGAATAAACCAAAGAGCACAAGAAACTGTTCACACAAAATGAACTGTTTGTAAAGGTGGTCTACACAATTTATAATTAAAGAAATAATAATGTTTCATATCTCTATTGGCAAAGATGAAAAAGCCTGACATAGGAAATGTTGGTGAAGAAGTTAAGAAAACAAACACTTTCATACACTACTGGTGGGTTTAGAGACAGAAGTAAGCTTTTGGGTAGGAAGTTTGCAACAGTAATTAAATTGTAAGTGAACAGACCCTTCCTGACACGGAAAATTAGCCAAGATAAATAATAAATAACTCGAGTAAACTATATTTTAAAATAGTAGTGTCCAATGTTTTTTTGTATGTAAAATAGTTTTGTCATGCACTCCCAAAATGCTTGGTTGTTTATAAATGAGAAACATATGTTCCTAAACTAAAACACAATATATAACACATACACCAAAAAAGTCTTAAAAAACTAAAGTTTATTCAGGTCAACAAATTTTGACCTGAATTTACTGGCCACAAATTTAATTGTGTGAATATTTGAACATTCACACATTCAGTGGTATTTCACTGGGGATGGTGCCCAGATTCCAGGGGAAATTTAGGTAAGGGACGGAATTTCCACACACGAATGTGACCACAAGTACTTCTGAATTCTGAAACCCATCAGGTCTCAAGGATTATGGATAGAGCATTGTAGAACCACATAACCTTTCTGTGACTGGCAAATAGCCGGTTATAATAAATACCTATTTAAGGTCTACACTGACTGATATTTATGGCCATATATTATTTGACAATGGGGACTACAAAAGTGTTGAAGCTATTGCCCAGTGCATCACAAGCCTCAGACACTTATTTATTTATTTTTTTAATGATCTTGTATTTCTTTTTTTTTTTTTAAAGGTTTATTTATTTATGCACACAAGAGCTGGGGTACAGGCCAGAGTCGAGGGAGGTGAGAGGATTCACCAGACAGAGTGGGGAGCAGAACAGACAGATGGACTGAAATACACTGCTGAGGGGAGCAGCGGGCGAGGCAGGAGAGGTCTGCTACGCCATGTGGGGCCCCTTCCCGGCTGGCCGCAGGGATCGAACTCGTGCTGCAGTGGCTGCGTTTGCTTCGTAGTGCGTTGCTTAACCCACTGTGCCACCAGGGAGGCCCTCAGACACTTATTTTAATGTTTTGTCTGTTTTTCATAGTTTTGGTTTTGTTTAATCTAATCTTTTATACAGTTATATAGTTCAGCAGCTGTAAATTCTGGTATTACTGGTATCCCTACCTATAGCAGGTCCTTTTATTTTTCTGTAGCATAGGGCTAGATAATTAAGCCTGAAAAAAAAATAAATAAACTGGGACTGAAGTCTTAGGGGCTTTACAGGGAGTTCAGGTGCACATTTTGCATTTACTCTGGCTTCCTATTGAGTCTACCAGAAAGTTATGTTACTGTTCTTTTTTAAGTATGTTTGAAGGAATATTTAGTTGTTTACTGTTTCAGGTTAAAATTAACTCTTGGAAATTCTTTTGAACTGTTTTTCTAGGGCTGTAGTCCCAATGCCTAGAACAATAAATATTTAATGAAGGGGGCCTCTCTGGTGGTGCAGGGGTTAAGTTACAGCACACAGGGTGTAGCAGACCTCTGTCTAGCTGGCTGCTTCCCTTCAGCAGTGTATTTCAGTGGATCTGCCTGTTCTGCACCCCACTGTTTCTCAGCCCCACCCCTTACACCTCTGGCCTACACCACAACTCTTGTATGCAAAAATTAATAAATCTTTAAAAGAAACAGTTAATGATATTGGGTGAGAGGGAGAGCATGTTTACCCTGCTGGCCAGAAGATTCTACTTCTTGAGGAAATCCTGAACATGTAAATAAGGCTGTTGTGAAATATCAAACTTAAAGACAGAAGCAGGAAGATATTATCTTGTAAATAGCATTCAGAGACAGTAGCTCAGTGGATCAAGTCTTTGAGGATGGGGAAAACTTTTAGTGTCAGTAGCTTATGTGTCTTAACTTACTTCCAGACAAAAATGAAAATAATAATTTAAAACCAAACGCTATTTAAAAAGGTCTAGGCTCGGGAACTCCCTTTCCATTTAGTCAAGAGGATTGTATTGCTTGAGAGGAAGGCAGAAAAGTAATTTTCCTTCATATCGAAAAACACAGCCAGGCTACTTCACTGTGAAGTGAAGATTAAGTCTTTTACAGTTCTGAACACATGGGAGGGTGAAGAGAATGCTGATTGAGGGCATCACTGAAGTCTGTGTAAGCTCACCCAGAACAAAGTTGCCAAGGGTGTTACAGAATGTGCCCTTGTATCAAGTTCAGGGTCTTTCAACAGGAAAAGGTGAGTAAGACCAGGAGGCAGGGAGGTTAGCGCATCAATGAGAAAGATAAGCAGTGCAAGTAAGAGGTAGGAACTACTTTGGGCTTAAGACTGTATGTAGGATTCGGTCCAGCTGGAATGCTGGAGACTCGTGGAGAAGCTGCGGGTGCAGGACAAAAACTGAGCGTGGGTAGAACCGGAGGAATGTAAGGATAGCAGAATCCTAAAGGGGATCAACAGCTAGGCGCAACTGGGCCGGCCAGACCTGGAGAGGTCGGGCGAAGGAGGCTGGGCCACAGCACGCCATCCCCGGAGGGCCAGCCACGTTCCTACCGGTTCATATGCGTCGGGCCGCAGGTCCTGAAAATCGGCGCCGTAGATGGCTTCCAGGGCCTGCAGCTCGTGGTCCTGTCGCTGCGGGTAGCTCTCCGACGGCTCATCTCGGCCGCGTCCGGGGGCCCCACGACCCCCAGCCATAGCACCAGGGTGACCCGGGAAAGCCTGCCTTGCGGTGGCGGCGGTGGACCCCGGGCCCGCACCGCGCCAGGGACCAGCCCCTGGGGCGGGGCTCCACGCCGAGGCGGATCTGTGGGCGGGGCTCCATCCGGCCGGATCTGTGGGCGGGGCTCCATCCGGCCGGATCTGTGGGCGGGGCTCCACCCGGCCGGATCTGTGGGCGGGGCTCCACGCAGCAACTGGAGTCTGGGTGCTGGCTGTTGGCTGGGTTTGCAACCTGCCCCAGTGGCCTGGATCCCAGTGGGTCCTCCAAGCTAGGGGCGCGCCTTTGTGCTCTGGTTCAGGCTCTGGTCGAACTTGGAGCAGGAGCGAATAACTAGCTGGGGAGATGGCTTAGTCCACAAGGGAAAACGTGCGAAAGCACAGTTAGGGTGGAATGATAACACCTAGTATAGCTATCACAAGTAAGTTTTATTGACAAAGCTCGCTGTAACTCCTTTACCCAGGAAAGGATAATAAAAGCAAACTCTTAAAAACATTTTAATGGATTTTGAAGTCACTTTTAATTTCATTTTGAATCTTTCCACAAGTCTACCAGGAGTAAAAATCGGAACCATTATTTCCATATTCCCTTGCCCCCACCTCTCAGGTTTTTTGTTTATTTTTAACCTCATCCCCTTCATCGTAGATTTAACATCTAACATCCCTGTGTATTCTCTCCTTACATCCCACCTATAGGCACTCCAGTACCATTCTGCAGTTTCAACTGAAATGTTTTTCCACTCAGGTATCTTTATGGGTTACATTCCCACAGAGAGAATTACGTTCCTTGCCTGGTTTACTGAATGTGAATTTAGGGGCTCTTTCTGTTACGGTGACTCTCAAATTTTCTAACACATCATTTTTTCCTATTAATATGTAACTATATATCTTTTTACAGATGAGCACAGATTATAAGCAATATAATATTATCCTTACACCTTAAAAATGAAAATATTCACCCTGGGCTCAAAATTTTCTGCCTAAAATTAGGGTCTGGATGGATGCCAGACCTATAAAGAACATAAAACAGCATGATTTTTTAAAAAAGATTTATTATTTTAAAAGATTCATTTATTTATGCATGCAGGGGCTGGGGTACAAGCCAGAGGTGCGGGGGTAGGAGGTGGGTGAGAGGACTCATCAGAGACAGAGTGGGGAGCAGAACAGGTGGATTGACTGAAATATGCTGCTGAGGAGAGCAGTGGTCGAGACAGTAGAGGTCTGCTGTGTCACCTCCTTAGCTGGGGCTCGAACTTGGGCTGCAGTGGTTGCTGATAGCTTCCTAGTGCTGAGATTTAACCCACTGTGCCACTAGGGAGACCCCAAAAGATTTCTTTATGTATACAAGAGCGGGGGTGCAGGCCAGGGGTGTGTGTGTGTGTGTGTGTGTGTGTGTGTGAGAGAGAGAGAGAGAGAGAGAGAAAAGATTCACCACCAGAGCAGAATGTAGAGCAGAGCAGGCAGATCTACTGAAATATATTGTGGAGGGGAGCAGCAGGCAAGACAGGAGAGGTCTGCTGTGCCATGTGAGTCACCTCCCTGGCTAGAGATCGAATTCATGCTGCAGTGGCTGCTGATAGTTTGACAGTGCTGAGTCTTAACCCCTTGTGCCACCAGGGATGCCCAAAACAACACCATTTGTAGAGGATAGTATTGTTATTAATTCCTGATTTTAATGGTTGTGCCATGGTTATATAGGAAAGTGTCCTTCTAACTAGGAAATTCCAATTGTAGCCTTAAGGAATAATAAGTATTACACATTCAATTAGTTCCTGAATGATTCACAAATTAAAGAGATGGTAATAAACCAAGGTTATGAGTATATGAAAGTTCTTTCAAAGACGCCTATAACATTTATTTCAAAATAAAATTTTTACACAATGACAAATGTGTCATTTCACAATGACAAAATGTGGTGGTATTATTTTATATTCCTATCAGTTTACAGTTATATTTTATATCCTTGCCAGTAATTGGTATCCTCAGTCTTTTAAATCTTAAACATTTTAATAGGTATGTAGTAGTATCTCATTGTGTCTGATGTTGAGAATCTTATCATATGTTTATTTGGTATCCATTTATCTTGTCTGTTCAAATCTTTGCTCATTTTTAAAACTAGGTTGTTTGTTTTCTTACAGTTGAGGTTTGAGAATTCTTTATACATTCTGAATGTAAGTGCTTTATCAGATATGTAATTTGACAAGATTTTCTGCCAGTTTGTGACTTGCCTTTTCATTCTGTTAAGTGTCTCACAAAGAGCATGATTCTCATTTTTGACAAAGTTCAATTTATAATTTTTTTCTCTTATGAGTCATGTTTTGTTGTCCTAGCCAAGAAATCTGTCTCATCCAAGATCACAAAGATTTCCTTGTTTTCTTACAGAAGTTTTATAGTTTTAGATTTTACATTTAAGTATATCATCCAGTTTAATTAAAAAGTTAAACATATATCTACCATACTGTAACAGTGTCGGCCCCAGGAAAGGGGGAAGTTCCAGAATCCTGGTTCTGCCCTAAGTGGGTGGAGCTGAGCAGGGAAAGAAGATTCTGCTGAGAGGAGGACAGAAGGAAGGGAGGAAGAAGGCCCATATGCTTTCATTTTTCTTAGGTAAATATCTAGGAGCAGATTAACTATGTCATATTGTTACAGGGCAGGGAGAGGAGCACACCAGAACCCCCTCTCTGAATGGGTTCTGCCATCTGCCGCATTAAGACAAACATATAAAACCTTTAATGGAAAGGAACTTTAATACAATTAGGGTACAATACAGAAAGGACAAAGAACATAGTTACTAAGTTAAGCATCCAAAGTTACCCATCTCCTTGAGGGTAAAAGTCCAGCCCAAAGCCAGGTCCAAAAGCCTGTCACACGTCTAAAGGACCTTTCAGTAGAGACCCATAGAAAAGGATCAGAAAGAGTCAGACAAATCTGGGAGGAAAAGAGCAAAATCAAAATCAAGATGAAAGCTTCCATTGTTAACCTCCCCACGGGTCTCTCACCCACATCTGTTCCAACCAGTCCAAGACCAAAAAGCAAGCACAGTTTTTTCACATGTCCCTCTGTTACAGGGCAGGGAGAGGAGCACTCTAGAACTCCTAAGCCTGCCCTCTCTGAATGGGTTCTGCCATCCGCTGCATTAAGACAAACATATAAAACCTTTAATGGAAAGGAACTTTAATACAACTAGGGTACAATAAAGAAAGAACAAAGAATATAGTTACTAAGTTAAGCATCCAAAGTTACCCATCTCCTTG
The DNA here is from genome assembly GCA_019455555.1 of Galemys pyrenaicus. Classification (NCBI taxonomy): domain Eukaryota; kingdom Metazoa; phylum Chordata; class Mammalia; order Eulipotyphla; family Talpidae; genus Galemys; species Galemys pyrenaicus. The sequence continues at coordinate 8,213,421 of JAGFMF010011739.1, read as the reverse complement.
AGGGTAAAAGTCCAGCCAAATAGGATTGGCTCAAAGCAAGGCCCAAAAGTCTGCCACACATCTAAAGGACCTTTCAGTAGAGATCCATAGAAAAGGGTCAGAAAGAGTCTGACAAATCTGGGAGGAAAAGAGCAAAATCAAAATCAAGATGACAGTTGCCACTGTTAACCTCCCCAAGAGTCTCTCACCCATATCTGTTCCAACCAGTCCAAGACCAAAAAGCAAGCACAGTCTCTTCACCTGTCCCTCTGCTCCATGTGCCTCCTCCAGGTCTCCTTGCTGTTCTCCATCTTCCTTTCTTCCCTCTCTCTTCTCTGCAAAAATCTTCTTTTCCTCCTCAGCTCCACCCATTTAGGGCGGAACCAGGATTTTAGAACTTCCCCTTTTCCTGGGACCACCCTGTTACACCTCTGCTCCACATGCCTCCCCCAGGTCTCCTTGCTGCTCTCCATCCTGCTTCCTTCTTCCTCCCTTCCTTCTGTCCTCCTCTCAGCAGAATCTTCTTTCCCTGCTCAGCTCCACCCACTTAGGGCAGAACCGGGATTCTGGAACTTCCCCCTTCCCTGGGAGGGCCACCCTGTTACATTATTACTACTTTATTTCCCCATCTTTTGTAAAATAACATTTTTTATTAACCTTTGTTGCCTTTGCCTGCAGTTGGTGCTTATTATAAGTGCCTTTCGAGTGCACGGGTAAAGACCCAGTCAGGCAAACCCATTTTATATTAGGGTTGCCTCATAACAATAGTAGTAGTATAAGAGCAAAACCAGAGAAATGGATGTTTAATTAGCTATTATATTAGCCATTGTTTCCCAGAGATCAATATAATGTCTGTCTATTAATCAAAAAGATTTATCATAAAAAATTGGGGCAGGCAATTATGGAGGCCAAGTTTCAAGATCTGCAGTCAGTAAGCTGGAGACCCAGGGGAACTGGTGATATGGTTTCTATACCAATCCACAGATTTTGAGAATGAGGAGAGCCGATGGTACCATTCCAGTACAAAAGACATTAGGCTTGAGACCAGAGGAGTCAAAAATTTACACTACTATTTTCCTGCTTTTCCCAGCTCAGGGGCTTTAACATTTGTGAAATAAGTGAGCAACTGGCTTGAGGTGAAGGTAAACTCTTAAGCCTGTAAGACTGAAGGAGGCAGGCCTTTGGAGAGGGAGGCAGACCTACAGATTGAGTAGTATCTTATGGGAGTCCTTAATCCCCAGAGCTGTCACTACCTCTTTTTGCCTCTACTCTGCCAGGGAACACTGGCATCATGTTTATTATTTTTAAAGGGAAATGGCTCCTGAATGCTGAACTTTAAAATGGTGGGCACTTGGAATACAAGCTATTTTTAAGCCTGGAGGATACCTTCTTATACTGTTTATTAAGAGAAAGGTAAAGTTACTTGTACCAGCATTATGTAGGAATTAGATTGCCTAGTTTTTACTTCAGCTTCCATTACTTTCTTTTCATATAGCTCCAGAAAGTAATTTAGCACATAGATGTGTAGCTAGTGGTCCTAATCACCTGCCTGCAGCTTTGACTGTGTACTTGATTGCTGCCAGGAATTAATACTGGTCCTCTCATATCCAGGTAATTCCCGTGCATGTATGTAATTAAAATGGACCATAATTAAGTGGGTTTGACTTTTTCAGGTTTAATTCCAGAAAGAAAACGTATCTGAATTGAGAAATTTTGAAAGCTCTTTTTAACAAATGGAAGCAGATTCTATTTTCTTTAAATGATTGCAACAACATCTCTCATTCTACGCTGATGAGAGCACAAACAGGCCGCTGGTAAAACCTGCACAATCAGGTGCCATGGAACCTGATAAGCTGAAACAGAGATAAAGTTGACAACAGCAAATGATTCCAGCAGAACTCCCCCCTGGTTTAAACAACCCCAGCAGCAACCTCTGGCAGAAGAGACCCCCTCATGTACACTAAAAATCCCAACAGTAGCTAATCCTATAAAGACCTGCATTCCCATTTTGGGGCGTGACTGTTGGCCTGCAGAGTGGTCTCCTCACAGACTTTCAACAAAGCCCGTTTCAGTCTGATACTCTTGGCCTCCTTTCTCTCTCTCATTTTTAAGGATTCATTTATTTATGCATGTAAGAGCTGGGGTACAGGCCAGAGTCGCAGGAGGTGAGAGGATTCACCAGAGACAGAGTGGAGAGCAAAAAAGGCAGATTCACTGAAATACACTGCTGAGGGGAGCAGCCAGCAAGGCAAGAGAGGTCTGCTATGCCATGCGGGTCCCCTCCCTGACTGGGGATTGAACTCATGATTCTTCACAGTGAGGCTCTCAGCCCTCTGTGCCACCAGGGAGGCCACCTCCTCTCTTTTCCAAAATACATACTTTTCTTACAATACTGTGAACTCTCTTCCCATAGAGAGGTGTAGTCTATATCCTATTCCCCTAAATGTGGTGGTTTTGTGACTGCTTTAAGAAATACAGTGAAAGTGATACTATGTGACTTCTGAGATTAGGTCAAAAAAGTCAGTGGAACATCTGTCTTGTTCTCTTGGAACTCTCTTTTGGAATACTCACTCTTGGAAGGTAGCTGTCAGGCCATGAAGAAGTTAGTTAGCTGCATGGAGAGGCCTCATTTAGTGTTACAGTCAACAGTTCCAGCTGAGGTCCCAGCAACAGCCAGAAGCAATCACCATACATGTGAGTAAACAAGTCTTCAGATTCCATGCCCTGATGTGGACATTGGGCTGCTTCAGCTGATATTATATGGGACAGACAAACTTTCCCATTAAGCATTGCCTCACTTGCATATTTATGAACAAAACAAACATTTGTTGTTGTTTAAGCCACTAAATTTGTGATGACCAGACAGATATAAATAACACAATATATTGAAACATAATAGACACAATATATATTTAAATCATGTTTAATCATTTACATAAATCTTAAATTGAATAACTTCACATTCACGTGTAGGAAAATATTTTTTTTAAAGTTTTACTTATGCATACAAGAACTGGGGTACAAGTCAGAGGCACGGGATTGAGAGGAGTCACCAGAGACAGAGTGAGGAACAGAACAGGCAGACTGACTGAAATACAGTACTGAGGGGAGCAGAGGTAGAGACAGGAGAGGTCTGCTGTGCCATGTGGGTCACCTCCTTAACTGGGGATCAAACTTGCCCTGCAGTTGGCTGTGGATAGCTTCATAGTATTGAGACTTTGCTCCTTGCACTACATGAGAGGCCACACATGTGGGTAATCTTATAGTAAGTGAAAAACCCATGTAACACAGCCACAAGAATCATGCCACTATTCCCGTCCTTGGTTCTATATTTTCACAAAGTAGTCCTTCCCTTTAAGAATCATGGTGATCACAACCAATGAGGTTATTTCTTGATTCCACTAGCTCTAGACCCTCCTAACCCCAGTTTAGGAACTGTAGAGAATTTAGTCTTATTTTTCCAGAATACAAAAATGATAGAGACCAGCCTCCCTGCTGGCACAAGTGTTAGTCTCAGCACTATGATGCTACCTGCAGCACCAGCATGAGTTCAGTCCAGGCCAGGGAGCCAATCTACATGGCGCAGCAGACCTCTCCTGTTTTGCCCCTGCACACCTCGCAGTGTATTTCAGTTGATCCGCCTGTTCTGCTCCACAGTCTACCTCTTTTAAATCCTCTCACTCCCCATACCTCTGGCCTACACCCAGCTCTTGTATGCCTAAATAAAATAAATTAAAAAAAAAAGATAGAGGTTTTTTCTTTATTAAATACACCTTACATCTGCAAAATTAACTTTCTACACCTTCCTCTCAGTCTTGGAGTTTTGAGAGGGTTGGCAAGCAAAGGTGAGTAAAGGGGTATTTTTATAATGAAAATGTTTTAATTTTTTAAAAAAAGAGTTATTTATTTATGCATACAAGAACTGGGGGGGGGGTTCCGGCCAGAGGTGTGGGGGTGAGAGGATTCACCAGAGACAGAGTGGGGAACAGAACAGACAGGTTGACTGAAGTACACTGCTGGGGGTGGGCAGTGGGCGATCAGGAGAGGTCTGCTGTGCCATGCGGGTCACCTCCCTGGCCAGGGATCCAACTGGTGCTACAGTGGCTGCAGACAGCTTTATAGCTGCGCCTTAACCCCTTGTGCCAACAGGAAGGCCCCGGAAAAAGTTTTAATCTTGAAAAATGTTTTGACATCCCCCGCCCCCTCGGTGGGAGGGGGACTACAAAAATCAAATGCTTAGTGGAGATGGCTTCATTCTAATTTTGGAAAACAGGAATAGTGTTAATTATCAATTTCCCCTTTGTTCTCCAAAGTGTTTAAAGTAACTGCTTACACAAAGGCACATGACTGTAGGTATTGTGAGAATCCAAAGATGTGTAAGATAAGGACGTTTGCCTTTTCAAGAAGAGTAATAACGTAAGTTCACCTTGTGACAAGATCGCCCTGGAGAACAAAAAGTCAGTTTGTAATCTTCAGAATTCTGAAGAGCTACTGTTCTGGAATCTTATTATTTACTAAGTCAAAGTTCTCTACCATTCATCAAACATAAAAGTTAAATTAAGGAGATCTATGCTTTTCTTTCTACTTTCCCCGATCGCCCAGATGCCTTCCCCAAGACGCCCCGATTCCCATTCAATTTCTCCCATTTGACAGTTTCTTCTTGTTTACCTTTCCAACCTTGCGCACTAACTAGCCTCGCAGGAAGTTGTTCCCTCCAGTCCACGAGTGAGGCCCGGAATCCACAAGACCCGGACCAAACTGTGCACATTTTGGAAATGAGACGCAATAATAAGAAGGCTTGTGAAACCCAACTCCGGATTTCGAAATGCCATTTTAAATTCTTCATCTTAAATGCCTGGCTGAGGAGGCGGGACCCGGGCTCCCTGTTCGGGTGGCGACTACAGGTAATTAATAGCTTGGGGTAGTCCCTAAGGACGAGAAAAGGCGCAATAACCGCAGTAGCGAGCGGAAGGACGCCCGGGAGGGGCCGCAAGCGAGTCCACGCAGTCAGAGTGGGCCGTCGGCGCCGCCCCCGCTCCCCACCCGCAGTCACGCTCTGGGCGGGGCTGGGAGCAAGATGGCGCCGTTCCCGCAGCGGCCCCAGCGTGGGGGGCGGGGCCCGCACTCACGTGACCGCCCCGTAGGGCGCGGGTCTCCCTCCCACGCCTCCACGTCCCCGCTGCTCTGGGCGGGCGCCGGTAGAACGTGCCCCTTCCAGTCGGGGCGTCCTCCCGCGGCTCCGCGTCCCTCTGTAGCCCCCTTCAGCTGTCAGGGGCCAGAAAAGAGCGCTAGGCTGTGTCGGGCAGAGGGGCTGCGGGACGGGGTGCCCTCAGCCAGCCACTGCAGAGGCGGAAGGTTGGAGCCCCCCGCGAGGGGCTGGGTCTGAGGAGACCTCGCGGGCGCCCTGGGACGCGGCCTGACAGGAGGGCGAGGCTGTTAGGGAAATTTAGGAAATTCCGCTCAGGCCATGGGCCCCGTCGGGGTCTCGGGGGTCCCCTCGGGGCTCCGACCATTTGGCGTGGGCATTTCGCGCGTTTCCCATCGCCATTCAACCTCGAAACCGACAGGATTAAAAAACAGCTTCAGCCAGATGTTTCCAGTTCTCTGAGGAGAAGGGCTGAGCCCGTCAACCTGGGGGGACCCGCGAGGGATGCCCCGGCCCTCGAGGGGCGGGAGGAACAGATTGAAGGGGGGTGGCGGGAGCCGAGAGCGCCCTCGTAGACCATCAAATGCCGCCTCCAGCCTCGGTCTCCGCCGAGTGGGCTTGGCCGCGCTGACCACCCGGGAGGAGGGACGGACGACGCTCGGCGGGTTCTGACCGTGCCGCCTTCATGTGGCAGCTGACGGGGACCCAGGGGGGAACGGGTATGGGGCGCAGCCTCGCCCTCGTCCCTCCCCGCCTCCCAGGCGCTGGGGCTGGCGATGAGGAGACGTGAGGGACCGGCGGCTGCCCCGGGTCCTTCCGGACTCCACCGAGCACCCGCGCGTCCCCCCGCGGGGCAGAGAGGCGGGCGGCGAGCGGAGCCCCGGCGTCGCCATGGGGCACAACGGCACCTGGATCTCCCGGAACGCCAGCGAGCCGCGCAACGCGTCGGGCGCCGAGGCGGCGGGCGCCAACCGAAGCGCGCTGGCGGGGTTCGGCGAGGCGCAGCTGTACCGCCAGTTCACCACCACGGTGCAGGTCGTCATCTTCATAGGCTCGCTGCTCGGTAAGCCGCTCGCGGGGGCGCCTCCCCGGTGGGCTTCCCGAAGGGCACAGGCTCGGAGTGCCGGGATCGGGTTCCCGGAGCCAGCGTGGGTGTCCGGGTGCCTGGCAGAGTGCAGATAGTTGAGGACGTTTAAGAATGTCGGGGTAACTGCGGTGAAGTTAAGCGGGGACAGTTGACTCCAGTCCCCAAGCTGGAAGCAGAAGAGTTCTGGGGTTTTCGGCCACCCTGACAGCGCCTGGTCCCGGCGATGCTGTTTCCCCGGGTGGCCTTGGCCCAACGCATTGGAATGAGCGCAGGGCTGTACCTCCCCCCGAGTGCCGGGGTGCAGCCCTGGTTGGAGCTCTGGCTTCTTAAGAGAGAAACAAATGACTGACGTGTTTTGCACTCCCATTTATTCTCTCTCTATGAAATGGTTTTGACAAAGCCTATTTTGTGCCTGTTCTATGGTTTGTTCTCTGGAACACCGACCTGCTGGTAAATAACCTGGTGGAGTTAAACTCTTTGTTACCTTGGGACATTTTTTTAAAACCCACAACAAAATGCAGCCTACTTTTCTAGCTATGCTTGAAGTGCAGAATAAAGACAGGATGAAAAAACCACAGAATATCACATACTTGCTCAGGGGAGTAAAGATCTAGGAATTGAGATGGTGGTTGGTGAAAGCGGTCATCGGCTAGTGGGGAGAGTTAGCTGTACTTCTGGTAGCTGTTCATCAGATAAAATCTGTATTCATTTTTGTTGAGGTTTACTGAATATGTACTTCTAAATATGTGTCTTCCCTTCAAATGTAAGTTCTCTGGTGTCACATTTATAAGGATGCGATGTTACGTGATTTGGGCAAGAGCAGTCTTAAAGTTTCAAAATTGAAATAGATTACTTTTGGGTAGACACCTGTGAATTCCTTGAGAGTCAAGTTAACGGATATCAGAAAGACTGGAAGAATTTTAAGTGTCTGGAATTTCCCCTTGTAGTTTCTCTAATTGTCATCATGCTGTGCCATTATTATAGTACTAACCTTTTTTGTCTTGTGGGCATTTTCAGGACTAGGTACCAATGTGGCTAATTCTAGATGTGCGTACATGTGTGTTAACATGTGTTTCTGTGAGTGGAGTGTCAAAGCAGAAAAAGCTTGTGTTCTAAGGTCTGTCAAACGACAAATGCTCACTGAACACCTACAAGGTGCCAGGCACAATGCATCGTATATTATTGAGAGTTAAATTCTAGTATCGTCACATTTACTTCAAGTGTTGTTGGGGAGACAGTAAAAGTGGCTGCTTTTTTATTTCTCTAGTTATAAATAATTTTGTTGGTTTTTCCCATGGTAACTTTAACTCTGAAGAAAGATGCTGTTGGGAGAAATTTTTCGAAGGTTTAACTCTCAAAATTTGAGTGCTGTTGAAATAGGAGACAGCATGTTTAAAGGGCATAGCAAAGTGTGGACATTTAATAAATAATTACTTCTGCTTCCCATGTACTTACTACTTTTGTAACTTGCTTTGGAAACTGCCCTTATTTCAACTCTTTGCATGACACTTTGATTTGGGAACACTGCTTTTGTAGACCTCTTTGAAGAGGTGACTGATTTTCTCCTTGATGTTTGCCTTGGCTTAGCCTAGGTGGACATATTTTCCACCTTGGACATCACTTGGACCCTGCTGAGAATTCTATGTGCTCCCTTTTATTTTCAGAAAATATGTAAGTATGGATACATTCTGGAAATGTCAGAGCTGTACAAAAGACATTTTTATTTTCTTAAAAACTTAGATGGATTGTAAAGTTCCCTGTAGACTTATTACTTAGTGGTCATCTTGATTAATTTTTCTCTGAGAATCTGACCTCACAAACATTGATAATGAAATTCTGAAATGCCATTTGTAGCTCAGAGGGTTTTTTAAAGATTTATTCATTTATGCATACAGAGCTGGGGTGCAGACCACAGGTGCTGAGGGTGAGAGGGGAGTAAAACAGGCTGATCTACTGAAATACACTGTTGGGGGGGAAGCAGCAGGTGAAACAAGAGAGGTCTGGACTTAACCCCTTGTGCCACCAGGGAGGCCCCATGTTTTTGTTTTTCTTTTTAAAAATTTATTCATGCAAACAACTGGAATATAGGCCAAAGGTGTATGAAGGTGAGAGGATTCACTATAGACACAGAGGAGAACAGGCTGATCTACTGAAATAGACTGCTGAGGGGAGCAGCAGATGAAACAGGAGAGGTCTGCTGCACCATGAGGGTTAGCTCCCTGGCCAGGGATGGAAAGTATGCTGTGCGTGGCTGCTGATAGCTTCATAGGGCTGTGACTAAACCCTTTGTGCCACCAGGGAGGCCCAAGGCTCAGAGTTTTTAAGTTCCAAAGCCATGTACAGTCAATTGCAAGGCAAGTAAATTCGTTTCATGAAAGCCAAATGAATTAGAATTTAGAGAAAAGTTTTATCATGTAAAGTCTGTAAGGATGAAAATTAAAAGGAGGATGGAATAGTATCTAGAATAGCATTATAACTCTGATTCGATGCACTTGTTTTTCCTACCCCCAAACATAGACAATTGAATTTTTCATTTATTTTTTTTTAAACAAATCCAAATACACTTCCTATATTATCTAAATAGATTTTTTTCAATGAGATTTCCAGAGGCCCACTATTAGGTGAAGATAATTCCTTTGCATGATTGCTGTCTTTTCTTTTTGAAAACTGTTTTAGTGCTCTATCTTAGGAAAAATCCAGCAACTTGGAATAACTATAATGTTCCAACCACTGACTTTTAAACTTCCTTATATATTTTTTATACTCTACCCTTAACCAGGTATATAATTTGAAAATATTTTCTCCCATTCTTTGGGCTATCTTAACTGTTATCATTTAGGGCACACATTATTTGTTTAAAATGAACTCAAGAATTATATGTATTTGTATTCAAATAATGCTTTTGAGGGTTTTTGTCGAAAGTAGTATTTCTTTGCCATTTTTATGCATCATCTTGGACAACTTCATATATGCTATGGTTCTTAAAATAGTTTAGTCTAATAGTTTATATTCCCTCTCATTAAATATATGTCATGTTGCACTCTTAGTAGAGAGCGGTGTGAAACCAAAGACTTGAAAAGATTTGGAATCACTATTTCCAATTAGTGCTTTGGAGGTAACGTTTCAAGGCTGATCTATTTCTTTCCTCTACTTGCCTTGGATTCACAGTCCAATGCTTGGAGAACTGGGCTCCTCTCTGGTGCTTTGACTTGAAAAGTTTGGTGGTCATGACCCAGCCTATTACCTCTAAGCTCTTCCTGCACAAATTTTTTGTCATCTGTGCTTATCATCATTGGAGGCATTTAAGAGAGTTTATAAATTTGCTCTTTAAAAAAGAAATTAGCACTGTGAACAATAACCAAGTATGTATTCTGTCCTGAAATTTTAAAGTATTTAAAAACAGAATTCAGACATCTTTCTTCTTGTCAAACCACCTTATGTATGTTTCCTATTTTTATTTATTTATAGATTTATTTTTATTTATGCATATAAGAACTGGGGTATAGGCCAGAGTTGTGGGGGGGGATTCACCGGAGACAGAGTGGGGAGCAGAACAGGTGAACTGACTGATCTACACTGCTGAGGGGAGCAGTGGGTAAGAAGGGAGAGGTCTGGCCATGTGGTCAGCTCCCTGACTGGGAAAGGAACTCATGCTGCAGGAAAGCTTCATAGTACTGAGACTTAACCCCTTGTGCTGGAAAGATGGCCCCTCATTATGGTTTTGATTTGCATTTTCCTAATGGCTGCTGATGTGGAATTTCTTTCCATGCCTCTATTGCCCATTTTCACATCTTCAGAGAAATGTCTTTTGAGATTTCTTTGCCTATTTTTAAAATTGGGTTGTCTTTTTATCACTGAATTTTAAACTTCCTTATGTATTTTGGATATGTACCCTTAATCAAATATGTAATTTGAAAATATTTCTCCCATTCTGTGGGATGTCTTACTGTTATCATTTGAAGCACAGAAATTTTAGATTTTTATCAAGTCCAACTTACCTAAACATTTCTGTTGTTGCTTACACTTTTGTTGTCATTTCTAAGAAACCATTGCCTAATCCATGGCCATGAAGTTTTATGCTTATGTTTTCTTCTAAGAGATTTTTGGTCTTAGCTATTATATTTAGGTCTTTGATTCATTTATGTTAATTTTTGTATGTAATGTGAACTAGGGATTTGTTATTTTGCATATGGATATCCAAGTGTCCCAGAACCATTTGTTGTAAAGTTCTTCTTGCCCCGTTGAATTGTCTTGGCAATCTTGTTGATCCTGTAAAAACTTTTGACACCATTGATTGTCCCACTGAAGGATAGTTATACAAGGAATAAATAAGAGGAAAATAAACCTGTTTCTCCTCACAGGCAATTTACTTGCTGTGCTTTTAAAAACAACCTAGAAGCAGACTTTCACAGAGGCATAGAGGCAAATGACCTACCCAATGTATTAATAGAGACTTATTTGCAATAAGGTTATGGCTCTATTCTGTGTTTCTTAGATTCTTCCACCTTGACTAGCAACTAAAAATCCTTTTAATGTCTGCTAAACACCTTGTTTCTTTTAGGGCTCAGTGGTTTGCAATTGCCAGGATGTGAATAAATGATCTAATTACATTATAACTTGGCTACCTTGATGTATTTCTAACAGGGATTTCTGTCTTCTTCTTCTTTTTTTTTTAAAAAGATTTATTTATTTGTGCATACAAGAGCTGGGGTACAGGCCAGCTGGGCAGTGAGAGGATCCACCAGATACAGATTGGGGAGCAGAACAGGCAGACTGACTGAAACACACTGCTGAGGGCAGCAGTGGGCAAGGCAGGAGAGGTCTGCTGCGCCATGTGGGTCCCCTCCCTGACTGGCAGCAGGGATCGAACTCATGCTGCAGTGGCTGAGGTTTGCTTCATAGTGTGTTGCTTTACCCACTGCTCCATCAGGGAGGCCCTGGAATTGCTGTCTTCTAAAATTACTAACTCCAGAAATATTTAAAACAATTTCAGTTTACCAACATTTCAATAACAATGAGCCCATTGGAAGAGCAAGACATATGTAAAGTTCAGTCTATGGTTTTCTTTCTTTTTTTTTTATTAAGATTTTTTAAATTTAATTATGCATAAAAAATGGGGTGTAGGCCAGAGGTGTGGGGTGAGGGGCCATGGAGGGGATGTGAGGATTCATCAGAGACAGAACACCAGGGGGCAAAACAGGAGGGCTGACTGAAATATACTGCTGAGGGGAGCAGTGGGTGAGACAGGAGAGGTCTGCTGTACCCTGTGGGTTAACTCCCTGACCGGGATTAAACTCAGGCCTTAAAGTTGACAGAGCTGAGACTTTAACCCCTGTGTAAGCAGAGACGCCCCACTTTTCTTAGTTGCGTAGAATTTTTTTCCCTTTATATATATTTGACATCAATTGTAATCCCCATGTATTCCCCATCACCATATCACCAATGCACCATCACCTCAGTCCCCTGTGCTCTCATCTGCCCTCAACCCTCTCCCTCCCCCTCCACACCAAGTTTCCCCAATTTGTCCTTGTCTTTTCATTTTTGGTTTTTGTTGTGTCTTCATTATTATTATTATTATTACTGTTGTTCTTATTCCTTTCCTTGATCCTTATTTGGTTCCCTTATATTTTCCTAGGGGAGGAACCATATGGTATTTTTCTTTTACCTTCTGACTTATTTCTCTGAGCATAATCCCTTACAGTTCCATCCATGTTCCTATGAATGTGTCTAGTTTTTCTTTTTGATTGCTGAATAGTATTCCATCGTGTATATGTACCACAGCTTCCCGATCCACTCATCTGTTTTTGAGCATGTTTAGGTTGTTTCCAGGTCTTACCTATTGTAAAGTTGAGTAGAATTTTGTAGATTGAAGGGATATTAGTTTCAACCAGTAATAGATGTGATCATTTTCTTCCTCTGGGGCATCCAAGTCTCTGAAAGTGTCACTTCTGTGAAGTTTTCCAGAGTGTTTCTTGACTTGTCATTTTTTTGAATAAACCATTTATATTGAGTAGTCACTAGAAACTGTTGTGAAGACATTTATTGTCAAGGAACTTCCATTTGGCTGGGTGGAAAATCTTTATTAGTCACATGGCAGAAGAAATCTTCCTGCTAGACAGGAAGTATGAGTGTCTAGCAAAATTTAAAAATAGGTATTGTCCTGTGTAGGTTCCTATGAGCTGAGCTTTCATGGGCAACTGTGATCATTTGCTATCTGAAAATCACAACAGAGCATTCCTGCTTGACTACCTATGGACAATAGCCCATATCATGAGGTAGGCACAGGGTTGCCTAGGCCATCATTGACCTGATTATGTGAGTCTTCATGGTGGTCTCAGGATAACTCTGCCTGTGATAACAGCAACACATATACTTTGTTGATGCAAATGTTTCTTGACATATGGTCACAATATACCCCCTCTCCCCCACTCCCACCTTACTCTTCATGATCAGCTTTTTACTAACCTGTATGGTTTCAATAAATGGCACAAGAATTTCTCAAGTAGCAGTCTTGCCTTGCAAACCTGCTCCACAACTGTTGTGTCCCTCAGCATATTCTTTCTGCAAAGTGACAACAAAGTTTGTGTTGCAACAGTTCTGCACCTCAGTTCTTCTAGGCAAATTTAGAGAGAAAGAAACCATTGTTGATGCAGATGTTATTACATTGGTATATTGACCTATAAAGGTACTTAGAAAAATTCACTCTCAAGCAAAAGAGATGGCTAATTTGAGCAGCGCATGTATTTGACAGGTGATAGGTAGAAATAGGTTGGGTAGATCTTTCAGGAACTTCCAGTCACATCATATTTGCAAGCCTATTGCATAGGAGGCTTTTAGAAAAATTGAGGGTATAGTTACACACTTGGTATCTGAAGGAGCAGGAGGCTATCACTTGACACTAGTGTCTTACTATCTTAATGGTTTTAATTCCTTTTATATTTTAAAAAATATTATTTCAGATTGTTATTTTGGGATGCTTATTGTTTGCTAACTCTCTTTCATGGTAGGTCATTTCCTTGTGTGTTTGAAGTTTTTGATTGTGGACTCATATTTTTCTGAAGGAGTCTCAGATCTTGTCTGTATAAGTGGCCTCCAAACAATTCCACATCTGACTGTTGTTTTTTTTCTCTTCTTCTTTTTTTATATATATTCGACATCAATTGTGGTCCCCATGGATTTCCCACCACCATTTTACCAGTGCACCATCACCTCAGTCCCCCGTGCTCTTTTTGCCTTCAACCCACTCCATTCCCCACTCCCCACCAAGTGTCCCTAATTTGTCCTTGTCTTTTTGTTTTTGTTGTGTTTTTATTATTATTATTGTTATTATTCTTTTCCTTGGTCGTTTATTTGGTTCCCTTATATTCCTTCTAGGGGGAAACCATCAGTATTTTTCTTTTGCCTTCTGACTTACTTTGCTGAGCATAATTCCTTCCAGTTCCATCCATGTTTCTATGAATGACTCTAGTTTATCTTTTCTGATTGCTGAATAGTATTCCATCGTGTATATGTACCACATCTTCTTGATCCAATCATCTGTTTTTGGGCATTTAGGTTGTTTCCATGTCTTACATATCGTAAATAGTGCTGCAATAAACAAGGGTACAGGTATTCTTTTGAATCATTCATTTGTTTTTGTATCTTTTGGGTATATTCCTAGGAGTGGGATTGCTGGATCATATGGGAGTTCCATTTTTAGTAGTTTGAGGAACTGCCACACAGCTTTCCGTAATGGTTGGACCAGCTTGCATTCCCACCAGCAGTGTAGTAATGTTCCTTTTTTTCCACATCCTCACAAACATTTGTTATTGCTATTTTTTTTTTATATATGCCATTTTTACTAGTGTGAGCTGGTATCTCATAGTGGTTTTGATTTGCATTTCTCTGATTACAAAAAAAGTTGAGCGTTTTTTTCCATATTTGACTCTTAACGGGTATCATAGACCTCAACCTTGGCCTCCAAAACACTCGTTGAAGCTAGTTGAGATACACTGCTCTGTCCTCTCTCTAAGGTCACGGTATGGGTTTTTAACTTTTCTTTCATTGAGGTGGCCAGCCTTTGAGCACTGTGGCTTGCATGTTTCTGTTTTAACTATGTGCTGCTTCAGGTGGGTCGGAGGTCAGTTTAGTCCCTGTGCAGATGTTGAAACTCAGATAGATGTTCATATTTCATTATGAAGAGTCACTGGCAATAGGAAAATAAATATGAGGGTCTATTTCTTGGTCTAAATGTCACCCCTAATGCCAGTACTCCAGTGTCTGTTCAAAACCACCGGGAATTTCCTTCTATTTCTTGTAAACCCAGCTGTGAATTTAAAAGATATTTTCTGTTTGTCTACCATTCTAGGTGTTAATACAAATATTCCATATTCTGTTCTGTTAGTAGAATTGGAAGTTGGAAAATAGGTACAACACATTAAAAGCAGAAGGTAGGAATGATTGCTAGACCTGATTGTAAGAGACATTTAGTCTAAGTCACCATAAAAATGGAGTGGTGATATCTGATTGGGGTAAAATGACCTTGGAATATTAAGGAAATTAATGTTTATAAATGCAACATGAGAAGAAAATTCAAGAAAGTTTAGCAGTGTAGCCTTAAAAATTAAGGATGGTATATCTGTTTAATATGTTGTCAATATTTGACCGTTTTTTACTATAATTTCACATGGTTCAAACTAACAACTTTTTAAAGCAAATATTTGTGTCAACATTAGTTGGAATTCATAGCACATTTTAGTATTTATTTATGGGAAAATTACCTAATTATAAAGTATTGGAATGTTTATGTTATATAAATTCAAGTTGATGGGAAGGAAAGAACTCCTGTTCTCTTGAGGGTACCTAGAAGGAATAAAGCAGTCTCAGGTCAAGTGTGCATTTGGAAAGTATTATTGAAACCCATATTTTCTGATATACAGTGTGGGATTTCAAAAATTTCTGTTGAATGGATGAATAAAATTTATGTTCCTGTTATTTTATATTTTTACACATTAAAATTATTTTTTTCTCCTTTAAATTTCATAGTTCCTAGGTGTCTGGGGATGTAGCTCCTAGGTCAGGTTTGGAAACCACAACTTGAAGAGTGAGGGCCTGGGAGGGGAGAATTTTAGCCAATGTGGTCCAGTTTTAAGTCTAATTTAAGTCCAATTTTAGCTATGTTTGCTTGAACTAGTGTTATACCTGTGTGTAACTGACTGCTGGGTTCTTGTTCCAGGGCTTATGTAATTATAATTGTAGAGCTTAATTATATAATTTTAATTTGTGTCAACTTAATTCTACTATGAAACTAAAACATTATGAAGAGTTACTGGCAATAGGAAAATAAATATGAGCCTCCATTAACATACTTTAAGGAATGGTCAAAACTCAATACACCAGGTGTGTAGCCCAAACCCTCTCAACACTGAATTAAGCACTTCCCCTGATGAATATACACACATAGGATTTCTCCTCTTGGCCTCTAGTGCTGAAAACTGTTGAATGACACTGCTTGAGAGTTTTATTGTTTGCTTTTGCTTTTGCATTTGCAAGCATTTCTAGGAAAATGCCTTTGAATGAACTCAAGAAATCTTTTGATTGGTGGGCATACTTGAGGAATCCTGGAAAAACAGTTCTTTTTGGCCTGTGCTAAAAACTTGATTCATCAAATCTGAGACACTTTAAAGAACTTTTAGGTTAAACTAACACTGTATCAGCATCCCAATACTTTAAAAATGTCTAACAGTGGTTTATTTTTAGTTTTGGGTTTATTAAAGGTCTTGGAATTCAGGTTTTTTAAAAATTTATGTATATAAGAGCTGGGGTATAGGTCAGAGTCATGGGAGGTGAGAGGATTCACCAGAGACAGAGTGGGGAGCAGAACAGGCAGATTAACTGAAATACACTGCTGAGGGGAGCAGTGGGCAAGGCAGGAGAGGTCTGCTGCACCATGTGGGTCCCCTCCCTGGCCTGGGATTAAACTTGTGCTGCTATGCCGCACAGTGTGATGCTCAGCCCTCTGCACCACCAGGCAGGCCTGGAATTCAGGTTTTTAAAAAAATATTTTCTGATGAAAGGTTCTTCCTGAGGGGCAAACTTATAAAAGTAGAGACAGTCTCTGTTTAATGCCATTTCTTTTTTCTTTTGAGGGGCATAAAAATTACAGAAAAGTAATGATCATAAAACCCACTACTCTGAAATAACAAGTGTCAACATTTTGGCATATTTGTTTCCTATCTTTTTTATTTTATGAAAATAAACAGAATATTACAGGTATAATTGAATCCTCTTGTGCCTCACCAATGTCAATTCTTCCCCTTCTTTTCCAGAGCTGATGACTGTACTATACTGTCCAGTATTAACTTCCTATCTGTGTCCTTTTTTTGGTGCTGCCTGATGCAGGCCTGTCATCATGAAGTTTTTGCCAATTGATTCTTAGTCAGTGTCTGTTGCATGGATAGAGAACGTCATGCATGAAGTGACTTTTCAAATGATGATCACCTCATCTAGGAAGATGCTACAGATGGCAAATTCATAATGTCTTTAGTAAGGAAAGACAAGGAGAGCTTTGCTAATAAGCAGTGGATGCTTTCTGTGGAGGGTAGGTATCCTTGACTTACCTGTGAACATGCTAACTACCAACCAAGAATACTGCTTAGCCTTAAATCTGTTCTGATTTTATAGCTTAAAATATATATCACATTATTCTGTTCAGTTAATACAACATTATGAAATATTGTAGGGACATTCTCTGTTTTTACTTTCTCAGCATTTCCCTTTCCCCTAACAGCACTGTTCTCCTCGAATAACATGTACGCACTCAGCATTGAACCTCCCTTCAGTATTTATTGGGGTTCTTAGCTGCATGCAATAGCCTGTTGTCAAAAGATAATACTACTACAAAAGTGTTTAGAAAAGGAAACATTTTACTTGCAAAAGATATGGATTATAGGGAATTCAGGTTTCATATAAAATTATACAATGGGTATTTAAAAGAAAGCAATGCAAGATCACCAAGTTTACAGTTACTCTGTTCATTGTGGGGGGGGGAAAGGCAGTTATCACACATGAGTTTTATTACCTTAAAGATTGTGCCATATCTTCAGATATCAGCACTACAAATGTCATTAAAGCTGCAAAACAGGGCCTCCCTGGTGGCACAGCGGGTTAAGCAATGCACTGTGAAAGCAGACTGCATTCACTGCAGCACGAGTTCAATCCCTGCTGCTGGTAGCTGGGAAGGTGACCCACATGGCGTAGCAGACCTCTCCTGCCTTGCCCACTGCTTCCCTCAGCAGTGTGTTTCAGTCAGTCTGCCTGTTCTACTCCCTGCTCTGTCTCTGGTGAATCTTCTCACCCTCCACACCTCTGGCCTGTACCCCAGTGCTTGTATGCATAAATAAATAAATCTTTAAAAAAAAAGCTGCTAAACAAAGTTTTTATTAGGAGCCAGTAACTTACAGGAAAGGCTAAGAATTTGGGGATCCAGAACTACGTAAAGTGTTCTTGGGTCTTTTTAAGGTAGGCCTTTATTTTGGGGAAGGGGAATAACTCAGGGAGCAAATATTTTTTCCCCTTAAAAACTGGGATATAATATGTACATTTTTGCATAATGCAGTAGGACAGGTGTTAATTTTTCTTCTACACCAAATGAGTCAGTTTACAAAGGGAAGAAATTTATTATGGTAATTAGGGTATTTACAGAATTTATGAGAGAGTCTGGGTTCCCAGCCTCGATGCCACAGAGCTAGGGACATAATCAAGAAATATGCACAGTCATACAATTGGTTCCAACAAATCATGAAGCTGTTGTCATGACCTCATGATGTGAGGGATTAGGTGCTAGAACCTAAGGGCACAGCTGGCCCAGATTAAGCAGAGGCATTTGTCATCTCCCTGTGCTTACAAGAAAACCTGATGACTGTACTCATCACCACTTCATATAAATCATGTCCACTTTTCTTGGAACATCTGGGTAGAACCTAGATCGTAAGCTTGCACCCTGTGAAGCTGTATGAAAAGTGGTATTTTTAGCTTTCCAGCTTTTGTAGCAGAGGCTGCAGATGGTTGAAAGATTATGGAATGAATAATTAGTGAACCAAACAGTGGCGTCTGCAGCTTTCTACTTTAAGGTGTTCCTCCTATGACTGCCCTCCCAGAACTCTGTATAGCCCACTCCAGCCCTGGTAGGGAGGTGGGCATGGGCATATGGTCCAGGCTTTGGTGGTCCCACGATCCTATTTCCCTGTCTTCAGTGATTAGCCCAGGGATGGTCATGGGATCCAAACTTGGTCAAAGTTCTGGACACAGAGACGCTGGTAGAGAAGTCCTCTTTTTTCCAAAGAGACTGCTAAACAGGACTAAATAAAGCCGTGAGAGTCATCTTAGAAATGATTGAGGGCAGAGAGACACACAAGTGAGGATGAGAAAGGGGAGTGGGGATTGAGGGAGCAAAACCATCCTGATGATATTGTTTGAATCATTGGAGGTCCCGAACCCGAGTTTTCTAATTCCATGATCCCCCCAAATCAAAATGTCCCTGACAGATATGTGTAGTATATTTGTCACCTTTCACATGCAATATTTGTGGGGTTTTTTTAAGATTTATTTTTATTTATGATTTATTTTTATTTATGCATACAAGAACTGGGGTGCAGGTCAGAAGTGTGGGAGATGAGAGGAATCACCAGAGACAAAGTGGGCAGCAGAACAGGCTGATCTACTGAAATACACTGCTGAGGGGAGCAGTGGATGAGACAGGAGAGGTCTGCCACACCACATGAGTCAGCTCCCTGGCTGGGGATCCCACTCAGACTACAGTGGCTGGAGATAGTTTGATAACCCTCAGAGTTTAACCCCTGCACTCCCAGGGAGGCTCTACACAAGCATTATTTGGGTAAACACATTCAAAGTAGTGTGACTGTTTCGTTATTAGCACACTCACAACCATGCAGACTGTATGCAATGGAAGTCTGTGCTCGGGAGAGAAGAGTGTCTGAAGTCCAGAGCTTGGAGAATTGACCAGGAACAAAAGACAGACAGATAGCTGGAGAGATACTCATGAACCCTGAGGAAGACTGTATGTCTGGCAGTGCCAGAGGTCAGGAGTGGAAGGTCACATGCAAGTCCAGGAATGTTTATTTTATTTTTTTAAGTGAGGACACACCCTCAAGTTTTCTTTTTTATTTATTTTTTTAAGCTTTATTTATTTATGCATATAAGAACTGGGGTACAGGCCAGAGTCCAGGGAGGTGAGAGGATTCACCAGAAACAGAGCGGGGAGCAGAACAGGCAGACTGACTGAAATACACTGCTGAGGGGAGCAGTGGGTGAGGCAGGAGAGGTCTGCTGCGCCATGTGGGTCCCCTCCCTGGCTGGCAGCAGGGATCGAACTCGTGCTGCAGTGGCTGCAGTTTGCTTCATAGTGTGTTGCTTAACCTTCTGCGCCACCAGGGAGGCCCAAGTCCAGGAATGTTAAAGGTGACTGAAAGCAGGGGTTATGTGTAAAAGGTCCATTAGTATGTGGTGGTAGAAGCACAGAGGAAATCTGCCAGATCAGGAAATACTATGGCAACTGTCCCTACAGTCCTGAATCAGCGTACAGCCTCTGATTCTTATCTCTGTCAAATAGCTTTTTGAAAAATAAACTTACACATATAGTGGTTGATAGTATAAAATTTTAGTAGTAAGAAAAAGCAACTGTGTTGGAAAAGGGAACTAATGCCATTATTAGGTGCGGATTCTCAGGAAATGATGAGCTCGACAGTCTGTGGGCACATGCTGTTTTCCTCTTCACTGAATGTAAGAACTTCTGGAGAAGTTAGCAGGCAAGGCTGTGGGTGAGCTCTGTATCACAGTCAGTTATGGGTTGGAGATAATGTCTCAGACACAGGACAGGTATATAGTTGAGGAGCAAGCTGCTCTGTTTTCTGCTTCAAATTTTACTAGTGACCAGCTCCCACCACTCTCAAGACAACATTTTGTGGGGGTGAAATGCATACCCTTAGCTGGTCCAACCCCAGAGTATGACGGTGGGGAGAGCAGAAGTTTTGTCAGCATAGGTCCAGGCATCCAAATACGGGAAAGTATTTGGGCCAGACTGAAGTGGCCAAAGCCAAGTAAGATAGACCTTACAGAGAGAGAAGGCATAGAACAAGGGACAAAAGGTAGAAGAGCAGAGATATTCCATACCATTTGAGTCACTTTTCTGGCATGGGCCACACTACTCATGTCATCAGACAAAAGTCTGGGTATGGGGGACTTTCAGAAAGGTCGGGATGCTCCAAAGGATGGCCCCTGCCAGATTCCTTTCGTTTTGGCTAACTCACATATCATGTGAGTTTCATGATATGTGCTTACTGAAAGATAATTCATGAGGGTGGTTGTAAAATTGGCTGTGTTGCTAAACAAAATAATTGGTTGCTGTGCATTTTGATGATGAACTACTGATTGGCAAATACTGTAACTGAAATTCAAGAAAACCAATACTGCAAAACCAGGAAGTATAAAATGTAATTGGAATGTAGTTGTTTTACAAATTCAAAAGTTAGTTATTAGATAATTTCCCAGACCTAAACATTCGCTATGGGAAACTGGCCTTGGGAACCAAAAAAAGACCTCAGTGACTTGGCCCATCGTGGAAGGCTCTGTATCTCCCAGGTGATAAATTAGTCACATGAACCTTTCCTCCCCTCTGCCCCTCTTTTCTACCTCTGTTCTACTTAAATCATAATCATATATAGAAAGACTCCCTTATAACAAAAAATATTGACACTAGTTTAACCCTAGACCTTGTGACTAGTAGTCTGTTTTATACTGAGTAAAAGCAAAATAATTAATTGTCACTGGGCAAAGTTGCTATGCCTGCCTTAACATCAAAAAACTAATATGCTGATAGAAACATGTTATGCTGATAGAAACGATGTTAATGTTGAAGAACTAGTATGCTGACAGAAACATATTGTCTCGCACTTAGGCTTTACCTTGAAACAATATATGTCATAAATCTTGACTGGAGGTCATAAAGACCCCAAGCTGTTCTTAAGAAAAAATGTAATGATTGTTATCTTTCTGCTCTATGCACATGCTGATGTAATCCCACTGTTTACTTACAATGTATAAAGACCCACTGAGACGCTCAGTGATACTTTCACACTGAACAGGTTTCAGTGTCTCTCCTCACACCCATCCCCTCACCCCAATCATCTTCGCCAACGCCTTCTCCTCCTTTGGGGATCCTGACCATGGCTGGAGTCGGACTCTGGCACTTTTCAGTTTCTTCAACATAAACAATTCCATCCCACTAAAGGCTGTTGTCTTCTCTGTTCTCTTTACCTTGGACAGTTCTTCCCTAGATGTTTGCTAGATGGTTGGGTTCATCCTTTAAACTGCAGCACAGGGTCTCCCTGGTGGTGCAAGGGGTTGAGCCCTGCACTGTGAGGCTTCCGGCAGCCGCTGTGGTGCGAGTTCTGTTCCGGCCAGGGAGGGGACCCTCATGGCACAGCAGATCTTTCCTGCCTTGCCCGCTGCTCCCCTCAGCAGTGTGTTTCAGTTGACCTGCCTGTTCTGCTCCTTGCTCTGTCTCTGGTGAGTCCTCTCACCTCCCGCACCTGTGGCCTGTACCCCAGCTCTTGTATGGATAAATAAATAAAATCTTTAAAATAAAATTTAAAAAAATGCAGCGCAGAAGTCACTCCTCCAGGACAGCTTATCCAAAGTAGTTTCTCCTCCACTTCTCTCTTCTTACTCTTCTATGCTTATTTAATCTATAGCAGTTGTGCTCTTAGAGATCTCTAATGGTGCCCTCTCCCTCTCCAGTAGACTCCAGAGCCCTGAGGACAGAGACTTTGCTTCATGCATTGCTGGGCACATCTAGATTGGTGTCTAGCAAGTAGCTGGTGTTGATTTAGTACTGATGGATTAAATAAAATGCTTGGGGACAGTTAACTAAAAATCATGATCTTGATTTGCATGAATCTTAGGAACCTTCTGAAAATGAACATGAATTTTGCCCACAGCTAGATGCAAACATGTGGAGTGATAGCCAGTGGCTTGTGGTGGTGTGCATGTGCAAATATCAGGGCCTTACGGGTGGCACAAGGGGTTGAGCGCTGCACTGTGGGGCTTCCTCAGCTGCTGCAGCACAAGTTCGATCCTCGCCCAGGGAGGGGACCCACATGGTGCAGCAGACCTCTCCTGCCTCGCCCGCTGCTCCCCTCAGCAGTGTGTTGCAGTCAACCTGCCTGTTCTGCTCCCCACTCTGTCTCTGGTGAATCCTCTCACCCTCCATACCCCTGGCCTGTACCCTAGCTCTTGTATGCTTAAATAAATAAAATCTTTAAAAAAGCAACACCCAAATAAATATCTGGAGAGACAGTAGGTCTCTTGATAGGAAATCCACAAGGATGGAAGTTACACCCTGATTTAAATTACAATGAACCTATAAAATAAGAGTCAGCATTTTGAACCAGACAGCATGTTTACTGCAATTATAACTTTTAGAGGCTTTTGGATCTTACAGAAAGTGAAAATTATTACTGGAAGCAGCCTAGGGGCATGCGCTTACATGTGGGAGAGTCTGAGAGGAAGTGTCGCCATTGGGGAGCTTCAGGTGCTAAGACAGATGGCTCCTGCTGTGGAAGATCAGAATGGTACCCTTGAGTTTCTGTCAACTCTTGGGGACAACTCCTTCCATTTATCCATGTGGAAAGCACAGTGGTGGGGAGAGGAGTGTTGAGTAAAGTCTGAAAACAACATACATAATATTTTGTCTCTAGCCAACTCTTAAAGACTTGAACTGTAGGCTCGCCCTAAAGTGTAGCCCTCCCTTTTCCTGGTCCTTAGTTTGGATCAACTAAGGACAAGCATTTCACCCCTACAGAAGTGTTCTGTGTTGAGCTGGACACTGGCCATGGTGAAATCTGAAGCAGAAAACATGGAGCAGCTCACTTCCCAACCATCTACTGGCCAGGTATCTGGGACTTCATCTCCAACCACATCTGACTGTGGTGCCAGTTTGTTTCCCAGGACTCACTCATTCCCAGACAGATTGGGTCATTTCATGTCACTGTACCTTCTTCAAAGAAAGGTTCAAACAAAAGTTCTAACCCCCAGCAACTCAATGTCACCTTATTTGGAAATAGCATCTTTGAAGATGAGATTACTTAAGATGAGGTCATACTGGAGTAAGGTGAAACCTTAAGCTAACCGGACTGGTGTCCTAAGATGGGCACATGAAGACAGACACACAGGGAGAACACTGTGATGAGGGCTGAGGCTGGAATTGTGCAACTGCAAGCCTGGGAACACCTAGGAAGCAGAAAGGATTAGGGTTCAGAGGGAATATGGCCCTGCTAACATTGATGTCAGACTTCTAGCATCCTTAGCTGTGAGACAATAGATTTCTGTTCCCCTAAGCCTCTTGGATTTGTGAACTTGGTACAAGCCTAGTAAACTAATACACCAGTGCAGCTAATACACTAATACATCAGATTGAAAATCCTGTGCACTATTGAATACATTGAATTTTACAAACTAATCAATCAAAACATCTTTAGCCAATAGAATAAGAACAGTGTAATAAAGACTAGTGCTCACTTGTCCTCTACACTGGTGTATGCACAACTTTCAGAACCTTTAAAAAACTTAAACGTTTTATTTATATTGAGATAATGTTTTGATTTACAACACTGTATATAATTTATGATTTAGGGGACTAAGTTCATACCGCTTCAGATCTGTATTATATTCCTCCCCTCCCTGCCTGCAAAGCACCCATAGTCCTCCACCATTGACCCCTGGGCTCCCTCTCTGGATTGTTCCTACTCACACACCCTGTCCCTCTGGTAGGCTCAATTCTGTAATCAGATTTCTGGGGTTTTCTTTGGTTTACTTTTGTGTTCCTTTGTTTTGTTTCTTTATATTCTGTGTATGTGTGAACTCATCCAATATTTGTCTTTTTCCTTCTGACTTATTTCACTTAACATCTCTTCCAATTCCATCCATGTTGTTGCAGATGACAAGATTTCATCTCTTTATACCTGAGCAGTAGTCCATTGTGTATATATACACACCACATCCTCTTAACCCACTCATCTTTTGTTGGTACTTTGGTTGTTTTCACAACTTGGTTATTGTAAATAGTTCTGCAGTGAACGCAAAAATGCATGTATCCCTTTGAATTTGCATTTTTGCATAAATACTGTGGAGTAGAATTGTTGGGTCATATGGTAGAACAATTTTTAATATTTTGGGTAACCTCCATATGTTGTCCATAAGGGTCAGACAAGTTTGCATTCCCACCAGCAGTGTGAGAGGGTTCCCTTTTTTGCACACCTTCACCAACACTTACTGTGTCTGGTCTTTTCAATGTCAGCCTTTCTCACAGGTGTGAGTATCTCATTGTGATTGTGATTTGCATTTCCCTGATGATGAGTGATGATGAGATTTTTTTTATGGGCCTGTTGGCCATCTGTATGTCTTTGAAGAAGTGCCTATTTAGCTTTTCTGCCCAATTTTTGATTGGTTTGTTTTCTTGTTGAGTTGTACAACTTAGTAGATTTTGTATATTAGCCTCTTGTCAGATGTATGATGTGGAGTTATCTTCCCCCACTAGGTAGGATGTCTTTTCATTTTAATGATAGTTTATTTCTGTTCAGGGCTTATTAGTTTGATGCAGTCCCATTTGTTTATTTTTTCTTTTTTGTTGGAAATAAGTCACCAAAGACATCACTGAAGCCAATGTCATAGAATATTTTGCCTATGTTTTCTTCTATGTATTTTATTAAATCTTTCACTGTTACTCCCAATTGTAGGAGACACAGTCAAGCTGTCTGAATGGACTTGTTGAAGCTCCCTTTTTAGGTTTGAAGAAAGGGAGGAGCAGCCACTCCCTTCCTGGCTCGGTGGGTAGGACTCAGTGCCCTCTGACAGTTCTCTCTTTATACCCTGCAGTCAGGTGAGGGTTCAAGTGTTACAACCATTTGGTCATCACTTTGAAAAATTTGCACTTTGGTCTGACACCTTACTTTGTTTTTTGTTTTATTTATAATTATTTTTAATTTACATATATTTGACATCAGTTGTAACCCTCATGTATTCCCCATCACCATAACACCAGTGCACCATCACCTCAGTCCCCCATGCTCCCGTCTGCCCTCCACCCTTCTCCTCTTCCCTCCCCACCAACTGACACCTTACTTTGGAATGCTCTGTCTATTGTACCTTGTGCTTTGGTTGAATTTTCCAGTTCCAAGGACAAAATAGTATGTTAATTTAGAAATATTTTTTGTCTACTCAAAGTTTATGAAGGAATTTGTTTAGATTCTATACTTACTTCTTTGATATCAACAACTGTTTTTTCTGGAAGCACTTTGGAACCACTTCATACAATTTTCAGGGCCCATCATCATTAACTTCCAAGTTCTGTGAGTGCAACAGTGTGCCTCTATAAAATCACATATGATGTGGCCACTGAACTTGCACCGTATGTCATAAGTAACCGTTCTGATTTCTTTAGGGTGGGAATGATGAATGATAACATCATCTCCTTTCCCTCCTGTTCCATCAAATGACTTTTGTAGAAAGCCTAAGTTAAATGAGGTAAATATCAGGTCCTTGTGCCCTCTCTAAAGAAAATTCCAATTAGAGTAATTTATTTTTTTGTTCCAAATAAAGTAATAGCGAGAGTACCTGCTATTAAGAGTGACTTTTCATTTTCTGAGTGAGAATGTTTGAGGACACCTCTGTCTCATTTTAGAGGGTATGTGATATTTATTCCCTGATATTCTGGGCATCCCTGTGTGTACTCATTTGCACCTTTAATTACAGCTACTTTTTGTAGGGGCTTCCTGTGTAGTTTCTTAGGACAAGAAACACTTCCAGAGGCTGCTAAATGGAAAGGAAAGAATAACTCTCTGAAGTCAACCTGAGTGTGAATTTAATTTCCAGGAACACAGAGTTCAAACAAGACTCAAGCAGAGACAAAATAATCCAATTTCGGTTCCCAGGCCCTCTCATTGATTGATGAGAATAGCACCTTTGTATTTGCCCTGTTGTTTCTATGGCCTTTTCCCAAGACTGCAAAGCTTTAGCAGTGATGATTCTTCAAATTATCAGAAGCCCTAAAATGAAACTTTCTACCTCTACCACATGAAAGGCAGGATTAGAAACTAGAGAGCTACCTGCCTATTTTTCTGTGGGCTGCTGCTGTTGTTAAGATTGAATGGGACTTTTTTGAAGAGAGGTAAATCATTTTTCTTATTAGTAACAAACCAGTGGGCTCTGATTGGTGAGGATCACACCAGGTGCTTAGGAAGGGGCAGTTCTAGCCTGGTCCTGCTGTTGAGTGGTGAGTTGACTGTTGGTAAGTTACTACGCCTTTCTTTGTGATTGCAATTGGGAGGCAGAGATTCTTAAACCCAGTGTACATAAAAATCACCTGTTACAGATTCTTGAGTTCCACCACTGGAAGTTCTATTTTAGTGGATTTGACATTGGTTTTTGGAACCAATCTCTATTTTAATAAATACCCTGTGTGATTGTGATGCCAGTTCTTCACACTTTAACATGGATCTAAGGGATGCCCAGCCTCCTTTTTTTTTTTAAAAAAAGGATTTATTTATTTATGCATATATGAATTGGGGTACAGGTTAGAGGTGTGTGTGGGGGGGCGGTGAGAGGCTCCACCAGACACAGAGTGGGGAACAGAACAGGCAGATTAACTGAAATACACTGCTGAGGAGAGTAGTGGGCAAGGCAGGAGAAGTCTGCTGTGCCATGTGTCACCTCCCCAGCTGCGCTGCAGTGGCTGTGGTTTGCTTCATAGTGCGTTGCTTAACCCATTGCGCCACCAGGGAGGGCCCAGTCTCCTGTGAAGATGACAGGTGGGCATCACACACATTTCCAGGTGATAGCTCCAGAATCAAGCCATGAAGATAGATGTCAGGAGGATGGAAAGGGAGAAGACTTCTTATTTAAGTATCTGGGTCACTAGAATTTGTCTTTCCTCCTAGGGGAGTAATAGCATTTCCTTCAGCCTACTTATTCTTGCAAAGAAATTGTTTGGTTTGGGAAGAAGTGGGGGTTTAAATTTGAGGTTATTGGTATCAGTTCTACCTATCTTTTAGTAGTTGGTATTGCTTAAGGTCTGAAGGTAATATGAAAAAAATAGAGTATGAATAGGTAGAACTTCTTCTCAAATACGATTTAGACAAATTTATGAATTAAATAATCTAGTTTCCTAACCCTGCTTCTGCCAACTATCCCCTTTCAATCCATGTCCTATAAGTAATCATCAAAGTTTTATTCAAAAGGGCAGGAAGGGAGTTTTGATAGTTGCGTCTTGAGGTTTCTCCTTTTATAAAAGTAGAAATAGGGCTATGTAACGACTCTTCTGTTATCTTCAGGGGTTTGTCCTTTACCTCCCAGCCTGGAGATAGTTAGGTGTCAGAAACATGGTAGAACTGCCTGAAGTTACATAAACTGGAGAAAACGAAATAATCCTTTTATTTGTTATATGCATAATTTAGACAGTGTGCCCTATCTCGTGAGTTCATCTTATGCTACTCCTAATGTTTTGTGATTCTTTCCCCTTTGGCCATTCTGTTTGCATTATACAGCACCTTTTGCAACTTCCTGAAACCTACATATTAAGAATTCCTTGAAATTTTGCCTGCCTGCTACCTTTGTGTGTTTCCCTGTGTCTCTGAGATGGTTTAAGCCTATGTGTGGAGTCCCAAACTGAAAACAACGTCTTTATTTACATGGACTGCGTAGATATGGGAACATGAATAATGTAATGTAGGGTCATTTTCAGCTTGGTACAAAAGAGAACAGATGGAATGAGTGGGTGATCAGAAGGACCAATTAAGGGCTATTAGCTCTGGGGAGAATTGTGACTGATTTAGCATGCAAATCTCTCGTTAGAACACGAACAAAAAGGGAGCATGTGGGCAGCTTTAAAAGTACACTCCACCCAATGTGGCCTGCTTATTAGGCCTTCTTGCTGTTAATATAGGGCATCCTTAATTTTGAATGTAGGGTCTTTATGTACTATCTCAAGTTATAGAATGAAAAAACCTAGTATGCATCTCTGCTGTCCCCTTTTAATCTTAACATGAGTCTTGTATTTTGGGGCAGTTTGGTATTGAGGTTGAACTGAACTCAGTATCCTGTGGACTTCATGTTAACATCAGTAATTTTGATCTTCATTTAATGTACTGCCCTTGTGCTTCTTTTTCTCCATCTTTGTATTTATTCAGTTTGGAAGTTCAGATTAGTGTTTTAATTTTGTTGTTATTTTAACTCAGCTAGATTTAACTATAATATTTTAGTTCCTTGTAGCAATGGGTCAACTTTGGGTGGTGGGTGATCTTGAAAATACGCTGTAGCACTATTGCTTTTAGTGGTACTTGTGTGTCTTTTTTATCATCATATAAATTATCAATTAAAAAAAAAGTGTTGAATGACCTAACGAGAGAAGGTTGGGGGTCTTTGCACTGGAGACCTGCAAAAGTTTTTTAAAGAAACTGCTGTTCTCCTCTAGGCTGCAGTTACAACTATGAAATTTTTGTAAGGGGGTGTTTCTTGACATGATTGTTAGTCTTTAATTTTTTTTTAAGGTCTGCTGTGCCATGTGGGGTCAGCTCCTTGGCCAGGGATCCAACTCAGGCCACAGTGGCTGAAGATGGCTTGATAACTCTCAGACTTTAACCCCTGCGACACCAGGGAGGCCCTACTTGGGATTTCTTGACAACACCAAGTAGAGATAGATAACTGCTTTAAAAGCAGACATTGAGGCTTTTATGGATTATTAGCTGATGACTCAAAGTATAGAGGCCTAGGACTTTGATTAAGGCAAAATAAATGAGACTATAGGCAAGTAAAAGCATTTTAATAAAATTTAAAAATATTTCCCATAGCTGTGGTCATTATCTCGCAGGTTACAAGTTCAGTTTGCTATCAGATGTGTCGTTGCTATGGCACTTGCACATATGAGACGGGATGGTGAAAGATGGAGGTTGAAGGGCTAATAGACTTTAAACCTTATTTGCAAAATGGTCTTCATGTGTGTGTTTCAGAGGGAAGTCTTAATCCTTTCTTTTTTTTTTTTTTAAAGATTTATTTATTTATGCATACAAGCACTGGGATACAGGCCAGAGGTGTAGAGGGGTGAGAGGATTCACCATAGAGAGTGGGGAGCAGAACAGGCAGATCAACAGAAGCACACTGCTGAGGGGAGCAGTGGGCACAGCAGGAGAGGTCTGCCGTGCCATGTGGGTCCCCCCCCTGGCTGGCAGCAGGGATCAAACTCGCTGAAGTGGCTGCGGTTTGCTTCATAATGCATTGCTTAACCCACTGCGCCACCAGGGAGGCCCCAATCCTTTCTTTATTATAGGTTTTCTATAAATGTGTGTGGAATGAGTATAAATATATATGAATATTTAAAATTAAGGAGATATCTTTGCTTGTTTTAAAGAATTGTTCGTTACTGGAATGTACTAATAGGACTCACCAGAGACAGAGTGGGGAGCAGAAGATGTGGACTGACTGAAATATACTGCTGAGGGGAGCAGCGGGTGGGACAGAAGAGGTCTGCTTTGTCATGTGGGTTACATCCCTGGCCAGGGATTGAACTTGTGCTGTACTGGCTATGGATAGCTTCATAGTGCTGAGACCTAACTCTGTGTGCCACCAGGGAGGCCTGATATAATTTTTTTCCCAGGGATGTGGGACTGTTGATGAATTATTTTCTTTTCCTTTTTTTTTTTTTAAAAAGATTTATTTATGCGTACAAGATCTGGGGTGTAGGTCAGAAGTGGATGGTGGGGAGAGGTGAGAGGATTCACCAGAGACAGAGTGGGGAACAGAACAGGCAGATTGACCGAAACGCACTTATTTATTTATGCATACAAGCACTGGGGTACAGGCCAGAGGTGTGTGTTTGGGGGTGAGAGGATTCACCTCAGAGAGTGGGGAGCAGAACAGACAGATCAACGGAAGTACACTGCTGTACACTGCTGAGGGGAGCAGCAGGCACAGCAGGAGAGGTCTGCTGCGCCATGTGGGTCCTCTCCTTGGCCGGGGATCGAACTCGTGCTGCAGTGGCTGCGGTTTGCTTCATAGTGCGTTGCTTAACCCACTGCGCCACCAGGGAGGCCCGAAACACACTTCTGAGGAGAGCAGAGGGCAAGACAGGAGCCCTGGCCTGGGATTAAACTCATCACAGGAATGAACTCAGCTGCAGTGGCTGGCAATAGCTTGATAGTTCTGAGACTTTAACCTCTGTGCCACCAGGGCGGGCGGCCTCAATACTCTTGTTTTGTCTCAGCATTATCACTGCTATGGCCTGTGTTTGATCTGGCCAGGGAGCTAACTTACATAGTGCAGCAAACCTCTCCTGTCTCACCCCGGCTCTCCTTAGCAGTGATTTTCAGTAGATCCACTGGTTCTGCTCCCCACTCTTTCTCTGAAAGGTGAATCCTTTCACCTCTCTGCACCTCTGGCCTACACCCCAGCTCTTGTGTGCATAAATAAATAAATCTTTTTAAAAATGTGCTTGTGAAAGGTAGAGTGGAAAGACAATGTTATTTTTTTTAGAAAATATTTCTTTTGAATTAAAAATAATAAGCAGGTAATCACTGCAGTTCATGGGTAGCTTGGTCCATCTGGCCAGTGTATCTAAATTGATGTTAATGCCATGTTAAAGCTTATGATTCACAAATGCTTCGATTCGATATGTGTTTCAGTTGTATGTTGGCTGATGGGAGAAGCAAGAGAAACAAGGGATCAATATTCCTGATGCCCCAAGTTGTCAGTGTAAATAAATGTAATAGAGAGTGTGAGTCACCTTAAAAGAAGGCATAAAATGGTAATTTTAATAAAATGAATCAAGAGATAATAAAACCCACATCTGATTTTTCCTCTTTTCATACATACTACAGTGGCTTGTTTCCTAGGGCTGCCATATAAAGCACCACACACACTGAGTAGTTGAAAATAACCGGAACTTAATTCCTCACAGCTCAGAAGTCTAAAATCAAGGTGCTGGGAGGCCCCCTTCTTCCTTCTGGAGGTCTGTCGGGGAGAATCGGTGCAGTGCCTCTCTCCTGCCTCTGGTGGCGCCTGCAGTCCTCTGTGAGCTTTGGTTTGAGACTGCCTCAGTCCAGTTTCTGCTCCACCGCCTCCTTGCTTCTTCCCTGCCTGTCTCTTTAATTCTTGTGTGTCCTCACCTCTTCTCCAGAGAGCACACTGATCATTGGATTTAGGGCCTGTTCTAATGCAGTATATAATAGTATATATCATATCTTGAGTGCATCTACAAAGATACTATTTCTAAATAAGTTAAAATAGAAACTCATGTTCTCTTCTTCCTCCCCATACCCTACTAGCTTCTCTAACACCAACTCTATCAACTTGTGGTGCTTAACTCACTAGCTTCCTCTTGCAACTGTGTTCATTTTAAGCTTACTGTAAAAAAATTGCTCTGCTTAACTTTGAATTGTTTTTCCTCCTCCGCTCTGTGGGGAGAATCAGAGCAATGCCTCTCTCCATCCCTGCATGGAAGTCCTTCTCTCTTTATTTATCTAAATAAATCTTCTCATTCCTAAGGGCCAGGACTGGACTTTATACTTTCCTTTTTCCTGAAGCACCTAGCTAAGGGCTTACCCATAATTTGTGTCATTAACTATTTTGATTTATTTTCTGATTAAGCAGAAGGATATGGACTGTAAATTGCATATGTGTTTGAATTCCTAAGTTCTTGAGAATCGATTGGTCTCAATAGCTTCAATTATTCAGGTAGACTGTTGCTTTCCTCTTTGTTTTTACACTTCTACCTGGAGCATCAGTACTGTATTTTAGTCTTATTTTGGTGCTGTTGCCTTGCTTGGTTCAATGATAAGGAGATGCTCTAGGCATTTCAGTTACTGTACAAGAAGTTTATGTTATTTATTATCAATGCTGGAAGATCATTTCTTATCAGTGGCATAAGTCTAAAAGCATAAATGAAATTGGTCTGTAGTTTGTTTTATCTCTATTATCACAATCACATAGCTGGAAAAGAGGTTTGCTTATATTGTCTTCTGCTTCAAAGAAAAGGAGGCCTAAGGCAACACTGACTGCCTACTTCCCCTTGGTTCTGTCTTAGTCTGTGAAAACCCCACAATTGTAAATTTTTAGGGATGGGTCCAGGATGTGAAATTCAGTCTGTGGTCCCAGCAAGGCCCAGGTCATCCATGGATCTGTTCCAATTTAGGTTTTACCATTAATAAGCCCAGAGCCATTCAGTGGGTGATGAATGGATTTTTTTTTTTAAATGAACAAGAACTTAGAAGTCAGGACTTTCTTTTGTATGGGTGATATTGAAAATTTAAATGTATATGATGTTTGTAGCTAGAATAATGGATAAATATTTACTAAGCAAATTGACTGCATAGTAGATGCTGTAAATATGTTTGAGAGTAAAATATAATTTATAGGCAAAATCAGAATAGATGATTCCATATTGCTCAGCTCAAAAGATCTCTAGCCTCAGCTTCTCCACAGACTCTCAGTGGACTAGGCCTGAGGCTTACCTCCTCAGTCTTGCATTCTTCCCATTGTCAGATGTTTGTCTTTGCTCAGTTAATGGTCATTAACTATTTCTTTCTGCAAATGGGAAATGTCTTCATAGAGAAGCTGCTTTAGTTTTTCAGTCCAGTCTCTTTGATGGAGATCTGCGAAAAGCTGGCATCAAAATATTGGTGTGAATTGATATTTTTATAAAATAAGCTGACAAATGACTTTATTTTCTAGATTGAAGCTACCAAAAAATGAACTCATTTCTTTCTTGCCTTTATAGTCACAGAAGAGATGTTATAAGTCTTAAGGGCACTGGTATACTGATAAATGTTTAACAACTAGCTCTTGGAAAAAAGCCCTGATTTTTGTTTTTACTCATTTTTATGGTGTGGCTTTTCCCACTATGGCCAATTTCAAGCTAACAATGTAACCTCACAGAGGTGGATTGGGAAGATATGTGCACATCTGGCTTTGCTGAGCTAGGAGCAGGTTCCTGCAGCTGCTGTAAATGCAGGATTGTAGGGCCAGACCTCAGGCTCTGCCACAGGAGGTCTGGATTGTTGAGAGCACCTCTTTTTTAGAGTTATTTGTCCATCTGCTAGATGGCAAGTGCTGGTCTTTGTGCGGGGGGTCTAGGAGTGAACCAAAGTCTCTGACCTTGTGGAGCTCACATCCTGGTGAAAGGTGTCAATTTCAGCGGTTTCCAATTTCAACTCTTGGGACCCAAGCATTCTCATACTTGGGGACAATTCGAATCAAGGTCCCATAACACCTTAGTTTATTAAATGAGGCAAAATAGCATGGGTTCATTTTAGTTTCACTTGATGTGAAACAGGGATTATGGAGGAGGAGGTAGAATTGCTCTCTGGATTGTCTCCATGTGGAAGTTGCAAAGACCCTAAGCCAGGCAATGCCAGGAGGGTGGGCATTGTGCCAGGACAGGAGGGGATTAAAAAACAGAGAAGATAAGGATCTTGCTCGGAATTCCAGAGGAGGTGACTGTAGACTGTAAGCCATTATTTTCCTCATTAAAAGTTAACATCCTAGAAGCTTACAGAGTGGACAAACATCTGGCAACTGGGATCATAGTAAGCATTGTGGAGTCTGCATCCTCAAGAAAGGGGTTGGTGAGGCTGCTGATGGTGGAGCTCAGAGAAAAGATGACGCGTATGATCCTTTGGAAGAGGATTTAGGATCCTCAGTAAAGAACCTCAAATCTTCCCTGTTGAAAATGGTTGAGATAAGCTTACAGATGAGTGGTGTATTTGAGGGGGTAAGATTTTCCTCAGGAAAGCAGGTCCTTGGGAAACTGAAAAGCTTTAGATAAGTAAAAGCAGAAAGAAAGGTGACATGCTTTTTTCTGAGTCTGTTTCATGCTGCTTAAGTCCCGCTGGGGGATGCAGGGCTGTCCAGGAGTCTGCTTCTGCTACTTTTTTAATTTATTGAGTGAATGATTTATTTACAAATGGTGGGCTAATGATACTACTGCTTCCTCAGTCTTGTCATTCCAGCAAAGATAGACTGTGGACCATCGCTTCTGTTTGTGTTTGTCTGGAATATGCATTGCCCCATCCACATACTCAGGTCTTCTCTGTCTTCCTCAGAAGCAGCGTCGTTTATATTCATCGTGCTGGTTTGGAATTTAAGTCATGGTTTGCTGTTTTTGGCCAAATGAAGAAAACTTAGCCCTTTTCTAGTACGAGTGCCCCTCCTGGTTCCTTTGAATTGACCACTGTGTCTATAAGTATAGGTTTTGTATTACCTATATCACAGTCACCTCTTGATGCTTCTTTAAAGTACCTCACACCTACTGGAGTCTCTGAAATGTGTCTTAAGAATTTTCAGTTTTAATAAGTTTCTCTGGTGATCTACAGTGCACTAAAGTTTGAGAACACTTGTTTAGACTCACAGACTGTTAGGAGGTAACTGCAGAGTTTCCAGGGGCCCAACCTTTGTCCCACTGGAACGAATGCAGTCTGCATGGTCCTGTAGGTAAGCCTGGGAAAAGTTTGGAGCCCTGTTTTTCCATTTAAATTAGGACATCCATGCAATCTGGTAGACCGCTAGGGACAAAGATTCTTCCCACGGGTGTCTGTTCGCAGAGCCAGGTCAATTGATCATTACAGCTAAGGTGAATGTAGTTAATTATTTCATCTTCAACTCCTAAAGTTTAATTCAGCTAATATTATGTAATGAAACCGGAACATTTGTGTGATAGTGTGTGACAAAAAGGAGATCAGTATGAGTAAATACTCTTTTTTTTTAAGATTTATTTTTATTTATGTGTAGAAGAGCTAGGATACAGTCCAGAGTCGTGGGAGATGAGAGGATTCATCATAGACAGAGTGGGGAGCAGACCAGGCAGATTGACTGAAACACACTGCTGAGGGGAGCAGCATGCGAGGCAGGAGATGTCTGCTGCACCATGTGGGTCCCCTCTCCGGCCACTGGGGATCAAACTCGCATTGCTGTGCTGCAGATGCTTCACAGTGCAGCACTCAATCCGCTTCACCACCAGGAAGGCCCATGAGTAAATACTTTTTGTGCCATTGTCTCAGGCTTTGTCGCGCTGTCTTTTATTTGTGTGCTAAGTATATCTTCTTTCAACTCAGTACCATTTTAAAAATCATTCAGCCCTCACACACACAGGTATTTCTGAGCATTTGGCCCATTGTTGAGGGAGAACAATACAGACTATTTAATTTCGTACAATGCTGTCCACTTACAGATATGAAGATCAAGAAAGGGCAGGGTGGATGAAGTGATTTATGCAAATGAGTCAGGGCTGTAGTGAGCCCCAAGGGCTTGCCACTTCCAATGAGTGTTCTTTCCCCTCACTGGGCTACCTCCCAGAAAGAGGGAAGTGTCTGTGTAACATTCTCCAGGCTTACAGTTTTTGGCAGACAAAAACCCAGTATTCCCCTCTAAAGACACGTATTGTTTAACATTCTCCTGTTAAAGAGGGAAACTTTGTCTTCTTTTCTGTCTTTGGCTATGTCATTGAGAGGGACAGTGCCTGACCGACATAATCTAGGCCAGGGGATGTCCCTTGGTGCCTGGGAGTGCAGGAATGCTATAATGATCAAGTCCTGTGATGATTGTGGCACGGTTAATTAATTGGAATGCTTGTCTCTAATTTACTTTGGAGACCTACAGGTGATTCAGTTAATGGGCTGGAGCAGCTGCCTGTGGGAGCAAGAAGGTGGGGATGAGTTTGTTTTCATTTTGTGTTGCTATTCATTTTTCCTACCCCCTCTACCTGATCTGCTGTGGAGACCATCCTGGCTTTAAAAAAGTTAACATTTCTGACCATGGAGTCAGCAGAGCTGACAATAAACAGAGCTATGGTAAAGGGTTTGCTTCATTCCTTCAGAGGGTGCAGATGAGCTGTTTGAAACTCATTTTATCGAATGCTCCCTGTGATTGTCACTAAAATGTTGTTTTGTAGAGTGTGGTCAGTCCTTTTGAGGGAGTGGAGTAACATGAGTCAGTCATGAACGGTAAGTTTGATAGCAAAGGATTGGGAATGTAGATCTATTTGTTGGAGGAAAAACAAGTTAGTAGCAGTGTGAGGTTTGAGTCATTGCCTTTTGACTAGTGAGATGAGCAAAAACCTAAACGTCCTTGATCATATTGCAGCTACTGGTTCATCCTTGCTCAGTATCCATGGTCTTATTTTTACTTACTTATACAACCCTGATTTTGTTTAGGGCAATAACATGCCAAGATAAAAATATCTCCCACACTCCCTTGCATGTAGGGTGCCCATGTTCCCCAGGTCTCAGTTGAAAAGATAGTACTGGTGGATCTCTACTTTTTGGGTAGGATGAGTGAAAACGTCCTCACTAAGCTGGGACATGCTTCTGTCCTTGGTCTTGGCCCTTTCCCCTAGCATCTGAACGCTGTGCCTAGGGATAGAGTAGCCAGCCACAAGGACATAAGCCGCCTGCTAAGAATTGCAGAGTAGGAAGCTAGACTGAATTGATAACTTTTTTGAGCAGTTGCTTCAATCCTTTTCTGGACTTTGGGTCCAGGAAAAATATAGTCTTTTTCATATAAGCCACTGTAGTTGAATCTCTAACCTAAAGTCAAATATAACTTTGGGAAACTGTTGGTTAGGTGGTCCTTATATATGGGATTTATAATTATAGTATGTGTCAGTGGACTGTTGTGCTCATTAGATAGAAATGGAATTTTACACAGAGATTCCTGTCTCTACCAGGCTTACATTGTTGGACGTTATAGGACACCAAGATACAGAAACTTGCCAAATATTGTTCTAACTAAGACGATGCCTGGCAGCAGTCAGGTATTTTCTCATGAAGGAGGTACTTTCAAAAGGCAGAGCAGTCAGCAGCCAGACAGCATGTGTCCTTGTCTAAGGTGAGGGGGAGTGGGGTGGGTTCTGAGGGATTTGCCTACAGTCTGTGATGAGCTCTGTGGGCATGACCTGGCTGATGACTGCTCTGAAGGAGGGAGTGCTTGGACAGCTTTGATTTCCTCCTCTGGGGTAGAGATGGTGGTTCAGGATGATGTACAGGCATAAATTTCTTACATCACTGGGCAAGTCCAATGAGCAGGTTTTCTCAAATAGATCAGTTAAATAGCAAATAACCAATATTTCTGAAAAAGATTTATCATGGGTATGTTGAACCATATTCCCTTTTCTTGTTATTGTGTTCATATCTTCTGGATCTTACTCTTATCTTCAAAAGAAAAATAAGTAGGAATCTCAGACTGCTGTTTCCATTAATTTATGACAAGAAAAGAAACTAATTACACAGCGAGTGTTTCAAGACCTTTAGGCCTATGAGAAGAAAAATGGCCCAAGGATTACATGACTACTGTATAGAGTATTTGTTTATTTGCCATCATGATGTTTTTCAACCTTATTTCAACTACAGACCACAGAGAGGTGCTTTGTGCATGAGTGAGGAGATTTTTTTTTAAAATCTCCTTACACTGTTGTTCGTTTTTGCACAATACTTGATTTTCTCCCTTAGGTGTAGTCCCTATAATTCTTCTACCACTACAGCACACCGTGAACCATAACTATATTCCCTTGTGCTCTTCCCTCCCCTGCTTTTATCTCTCTCCCTTCCCCTCCTCTGCTGTATTCCAATTTGAGGCATTTTAAAAATAAATAAATAAAAGCCATGCTTCCCAGCAGGTAACAAATATCTGTTAAGCTGGAGAAAAAAACCTTAAAGATTTAATAATGACTGTTTCTTATGTAAGTGAAAGGTATTATTTTCAACCACTAGATAAAATACAGCATCTTATATTTTAGATAGGTCCCATATTCAGTGTTCTTTTTCCCCCTTTCCTTATTTAACAAAACTAGTAAATACTTTATAACTTGAGTCTGTTAGGACTGGCAGCAAGTGTGTGATGACACTGTCAGTTTGGATAATTCAGAGTGAACCTGTGTCCAGAAGTGATGCAGACGCTTCTCGGGGAAAGTCATTCCGCCTGCTAAGATAATAAATCGCTAAGCTTCCTGCATGCTAAGTCTGCAAACACATCTCTCTCAAATTTGCTGTTTAGCCTTTTCAAAGAATCTCTATACTTATTCTCAGCGTTCAAAGTAAATATGTTTTGGTTCTGGATGAAAGGGTCAGGAAAAGATAACTACCAACATTGCTGCCATTTGCCCTTGAAATCATGGAGCTGCTTCTTCCTGATGTTTTTCACCTGCAGCGGGAGAGCTTTCGTTCTGTGCCTCATTGTAAATTTTGCATTAATACTCTTGACAGCAGAGTACTTCTGGAGACAACAATCAGTGGGTCTCTTGGCCCAGTTCTTTGTAGGGCATGCTGAGAAAACCAGTACTCAGAGACTGATTTGATGATGTTCACATTTTCAACTATTTTCTACAACACTTGATTAAGATTAGGAGACATGTTGTTGTGTGTCATCTGTTTTGGTGAACAAAACAGTGGGTGTTTGGGCATAAAGGTAAACTTCCTTCGTTTCTGTACCACCCTCTTTCCTGGTTACCCTGTCAGTACTGATCCCAGTGCACCTTTCCCATACTCATTATAGCTTACAAAATCAAAGTTAACTAAATGAAAATTCTCTTTTGTAGATGGAGTTTTTAGTGAAATACAGAACTAAGATGTTAAGATATTAATCTTAAATATCATTAAGATATTAAGACCATTACAGGCTTGCTATGAAAAACCTAATGTTTGGAAATAAAATCTGTTCTCCCAAACTGCCAAATCACCACTGGACCCCTTGACTGATTACCTAAGAACCCTATACTGTTTTATTTTCTTTTTTTATATTTACTATTTTAAAATTATGTTTATTGAGGCCAAACTTGATTTATAATACTGTAAATATTTTAGATATATAGATTTACATCTCTACAACCATATATTATCAAACCATGTCCACCAATAAAGCCCTAGTAATTCTCCACTATAGTCCATTTAGGCTTCCTTTCTGCCTTTACTCCTCACCCACCACTGTCTATTCTAGCAGCCTAGGTTCTGCAGTTAGATTTCAAGAGTTTGTTTTAATTGGCTTTTTTAAAAAATCTGTATCTTTGCCTTCTTTCTTTATATTCTACAATGAGTGGTATTGTCTTTCTCCTGACTTATTTTGCTGACCCATCCATGTTATTGGAAATGTCAAGATTTCATTTTTTTTTAAAAATTAAAGCTGAGTGATATTCTATTGTGTATATGTCACATCTTCTTTATCCACTTCTCTGTAGTTGGTATTTGGGCACTTGTTTGTTTCTGTACCTTAGAGTACTGCAATGAAGATAGTACTGCATGAAGATAG
The DNA here is from genome assembly GCA_019455555.1 of Galemys pyrenaicus. Taxonomy (NCBI): domain Eukaryota; kingdom Metazoa; phylum Chordata; class Mammalia; order Eulipotyphla; family Talpidae; genus Galemys; species Galemys pyrenaicus. The sequence goes on along the minus strand of JAGFMF010011739.1, from coordinate 8,173,876 downwards.
GGTTCTTTAAGAATCCTGTAGTCTTGGGCCTCCCTAGTGGCTCACGGGGTTGTCTCAGCATTATGAAGCTATCTGCAGCCATTGTAGTACTTCCATCCTGGCCAGGGAGCTGATCCACAATGGCGGTGCAGCAGACCTCTCTTGTCTCACCCGCTGCTTCCCTTTGCAGTGTATTTCAGTCTATCTGCCTATTCTGCTCCCCACTGTGTCTCTGGTGAATCCTCTCTGTGTCCCCTCCCCTTGCACCTCTGGCATACTCCCTAGTTATTGTATGCATAAATAAATAAATCTTCCTAAAAAAGATTTATTCTACTCTTTGGTCTTTTAATGACGTAGTAGGTTATATTGTGCCTTTTATAGAAAGTTTCTAAGTCTGTGCACTCATTATTCAACATTAATTGGATATTAAATGTTTGCCAAACACTTGGTTAGATGCTGGATATAGAGAAAAGAAAAATACCATCTTTTCCTTTAGGAAATCATCTCATAATCTATTAGGGAAGACAGAAATATAAACAAGTAGTTATAATTCATTGTGTTACGTGCAATACTAGCGATATACTGGTGATAGCATACCCTGGGTAAATGGAAATCATCAGCAGTTCAGACTGACTGGAGCTTAAGTTGTGAAGTTGGGAGTGGTAAAAGGTAAGTCTGGAAAAACAGGGAGAAACCAGATCCCACATCCCACATGCCTGGTTCAGGAGCTTGGAATTTGTCCTCTGAGCCTCAGTGTGGTTTTAAGCAGGGAAGTTTTATATTAATTAGTAAGATCGTTCTTTTGGCTGTTTGAAGGCTAGACTTGATGGAGACAAACTGAGAATCAGGGAGACCAGTTAGGAGTGTGTCACAGAATTCTCGGTAAGATATAGAGGGCTCAGACCAGGGGTTGGCTTTGTAGGTGAAGAGCTGGTGTCAAGTTCAAGAAATACAGGAGATAAGATTGTGAAGTTCAAGAAATACAGGAGATAAGATTGTGAGAACTTGCTGATTCACCAGATGTGATAGATCTGGTGATGTGAGGTGAAGGTTGGGCTAAGACACATTGAGGATGATGTTAGTTTTATAGATTGGGTGTCTGTGATGGTGTCAGCAATAAAGAGGGAGATTGGGTTCAAGTAGAGAAGCAGGTAGAGTAAGTGAAGGTGTATAGAAAGATGAAGCGTTGAATTTGGCACAAGTTGAATTTGAGGTACCTGTGAGACACCCAGTTAGATGGAAGATTATAAATCTTTAGGGGTGGAAATGTAGAAGTCATCAGAGTAAGTGACAAAACTGAACGTGCATGAGTTCACCTAATGAGTATGTAGAGTGGGTGTTTTAAGAAGCTAGTACCCTGAAGTAGAGCATGAAGTCATGGTCAGAGGAGGGGTAGGAGGAAACTTTGGTATGAAGTGACCCAGGAACAAAGAGAGAAGAGTATCTGGCAGTTGTTAAACCCAGCAGAAAAAGACTACATAATGTCCGTTGGATTAGCAAAGGGAATGTCTGAGGGCCTTAGGAGAGAACAGTTTCTAGAGAGTGGTGGGGGTAGGTTACTGTGCTTCTAGATGTGTGTAGATGGTGGAAAAATAGAAAGACAGCAAATTTCTCCCTTAAATGAGTGTGGTCAGATCTTAAGATTTCCTAGCTAAAGAAGTTCTGAGTGATGACAAGGTTGAGGGTATTAATTGTGTGAGTGAGTGAAGTGATAAGAAGGTCAAATTCATTGGAATTCACATAGAGGAACTGTGAGTCTGGTCACCCACATGGAATTTTGAAATTATACTGATCATGGTATGGCCTGGATAGGGGTGTTAGGGGTATGTGTATGGGGGTGTCGGGGTGTGGGGGGGAGTGGAGGTTGGAGTCAGGTGTCAAAATCTTCAGTGAATGAAGAGTTACCTGGATGCTTGCAAATTACAGAAACCAGGTGATGTGAACTTTAAAGGAGGCAAGGTTTCCATGAATATGGAAAGATAATGTTCTAACTGGGAATGATGACTCTAATAACCCACTTCCCAACCTTGGGCTGCAGTACATAGCATAAGAGAATGAGTAGTATCCAGTGAGGAAGCAGGGCGCTTTGGTTTTAGCTGAGGCTACAACTGTAGGAAATAGTTTGTGAAGTAGGCAGCATATTGTCAAGTATTGGTAGCAATCAAGGAATGGAAATTCAGAGGGTACAGTGAGAGGGAAGAGTGAAGCAGAACAGGTTAGGGAGAGGAAAACATGAGCAGTGTGGGGATGAGGTTGTAAATGTCAACTTTTGGGTATGTGACAAGGATGTGAAGTGTGGTACATTTAACTAACTTCAAGATTTCAATAGAGTTCTGCAGTAAAGTTGCTTTAGGTGTTCCACAAGCATCTAAAAACCAGCGGATGATCACTGACTCGTTCCAACCAGGGATGTATGGCTTCTGTGACCATACTCATCCAACATCACAGAATAAAGTTAGGTTGTTTTCTTCAGGAAGCAATAACTGTTAAAGTTTCAGCTCTGGAACGAGAGCGAAGAGACTTGGATTTAGTCCTAGCTATGCTTTCAATACTTTGGACTTGTGTTGGCCAAATTACTTAATGTTGTAAACCTTCACTTTTCTCATTTTAAAAATATATATGTACTTTATATATATTTCATATATATATTACATCATTGCTCATTTTATACAATGTCTGATTTCTCCTTTCAGGTTCTACAGGGACTACACTTTTCTCATTTTTAAAAGTGAAGGGGTAAGCCTGATAATCCCTGAAATGGTGTTGTTGACCCCATTTGTTCTTCAGTTTTCTTTCATTTAATGTGGTAGTTATGGTACCATTGTGGGCCATTATAGTGCCTTGTGACCTCTCCCTGTAATCTCCACCATGGCAGGTCACCTTTTGGGCATAGCCACATAAACCTACATCTCTCAGGGGCTGCTCTCATTTTAGTCCATGACGCTCTATGTCCCTGTGACCGTATGCTCAGAGCATGAACACATTTGGGGGTTCTTAAATGCTCTGCTCGTTTAACTTCATAGGATGGCTCCTCAACCAGCTTCTCCCTATCATTCTGGTCATTTATTTTTTGTCTCATTCCATCTTTGGTATAATAGTGAACTCTATTGTCTAAGTAGCATTAAAGTGATTTCATAATAAAAGGCAAGAATATTTGTAGAGTAGGAAGATGTTCCTTATTTTTTTCAACAATCTTTTCAGGAAATACTGTATAAGCAGTGGGGAGAATATGGAGTGGGAGCCAAGAGGCCTAGGTTTAGAGTACCTGTGACCTATTTCATAGGTGATGGTAATTTGATAAAGGGCAATGATATGAAGGAAAACATTCACTCAACATCACTGCAAGTGAGAAAAGCATTTGCTCACACTTGATGGGGTTATTGGTTGTGTTTACAGCTTATATCTGGATTTGGGTGGGTCTGGGTGAACATGGTTGTAAGTGAACATGTGTTTGGGGATGTGTACTTGAACATATCTGTGTGGATGGGGAGAAGGGAGAACATAAACCAATTCTCTTAGCTTTTGTTCTCCATCTTGTTCTTACATTTCCTGGCAACAGTAACTTTGATAAAAGAGACCTCTCCAAGCCTAACAAGACAACAAACTAAAGAATGAAAGAAGAGGGACTATAAATAGCACAGGGGAACCAATATGGATTTCCATTAGGTGTTATCAGAGCTGCTAGACTTAGTAATTGGACTTTCTTGTGAGCCCTTTAATTATATTAAGAAAAATAGAAAGAAATACAATGAAACAGATAAGGCAGCCAAACTCTAGAACTGGAAAAGATGACTCTTTGTGAGTCAAAGAAATAACCTTTTAACTTTGCCTGATTCTGAGACTGTTGGAGCACAAGAGCTACCGGAGGCCACTTATTCTTAGAGCATCTATCGGACCGCTACAAAATTCACCCAGCAGAATGAAAACTAAGAAAAGTGCTCACATTTCATAATAATAGCATAAATTAAGGTATAAACATCATTAGCATAAGCATAATTAACATTCAACTTGTAGGACACCATTTTGAGAACTGCGATCCACACTCACCTGATATTCTAGAATGTGAAAGAGAATGAAATCCAATTTTATTGGATTTGGAATCCTTTGCAGAAAAGGGTACTAGTAATGATGTTTCCTAAGTCCAAAAGGAAAAGAAGATTCTTACAATTCCCTGTTGATGGAGTGTGGCATCTCTTATTTCTTATACATTGCATTTTTAAAGATTTTTTTTATGCATACAAGAGTTGGGGTACAGTCCAGAGGTGTGTGTGTTGGGGTGTGTGTGTGTGAGAGGATTCACCAGGGACAAAGTGGGGAACGTAACAGGCAGACCTACTGAAATACATTGCTGAGGGAAGCAGCGGACAAGGCAGGAGAGGTCTGCTGCGCCATGTAGGTCACCTCCCTTGCCAGCGGCAGGGATCAAACTCATGCTGCAGTGGCTGCGATCTGCTTCATAGTGCATTGCTTAACCCACTGCGCCACCAGGGAGGCCCCTGCATCATACTTTAAATGCATTTTAGTAGGGCAATGAAAGGGGTGATAGGTGTATGAAAATATGAAGTATTTATTCCATTGCCCAATACCCTTCTTTTTTAAAAGATTTATTTGTATTTATTTATGCATACAAGAACTGGAATGTAGGCCAGTTCAGATGGGGGGAGTGTAGGTGAGGGAATGGTTGAGAGGATTCACCAGAGAGAGTGGGGAGCAGAAAAGGCAGATTGACTGAAATACACTGCTGAGGAGAGCAGCAGGCAAGGGAGGAGAGGTCTGCTATGCCATGTGGGTCACCTTCCTGGGAATTGAACTTGTGCTGTAGTGGCTGTGGAAACCCCATAGTGCAGAGACTAAACCCCTTGTGCCACCAGGGAGGCCCTGAGGACTTTTTATTAATTAAAAATTTTTTAAATTGTATTTTTATTTCCATTGATGTGACATTGGTTCACAACATTATATGTGATTTGGGGTATGGGTTCACATCTCTTCAGATGTATGTTACCACACTATGCCCACCCCCAAAGCACCATAGTCCTTTGCCACTATCCAGCTGGGCTCCCTCTTCCCATTGTTCCTTACCTCAACCCATTCCTTTTGGTTGCCTCAGTTCTGTGCTTAAATATCCCAGGTTTTATAAAAAAAGCTGGGAAGAGGGAGCCCAGCTGGATAGTGGCAAAGGACTATGGTGCTTTGGTGGTGGAATAATAACAATAACAGCAATAAAGACACAGAAACCAAAAATGAGGACACAAGGACAGACTGGGGACACCTGGTGGGGAGGGGAGGGGGAGGGTTGAGG
>JAGFMF010011739.1:8150241-8165413 GCA_019455555.1 Galemys pyrenaicus | reverse complement strand
TGGAGCAGAGGGACATGTGAAGAAACTGCGCTTGCTTTTTGGTCTTGGACTGGTTGGAACAGATGTGGGTGAGAGACCCGTGGGGAGGTTAACAATGGCAGCTTTGATTTTGATTTTGCTCTTTTTTTCTTGGATTTGTTTGACTCTCTTTGACCCTTTTTTATGGATTTTTACTAAAAGGTCCTTTGAACGTGTGGCAGGCTTTTGGGCCAATCCTATTTGGCTGGACTTTTACTCTTAGGGAAATGAGTAACTTTGAATGCTTAACTTAGTAACTATGGTTTTTGTCTTTTTAGTATTGCACCCTAATTGTATTAAAGTTCCTTTTCAGTAAAGGTTTTATATGTTTGTTTTAATGCGGCAAATGGCAAAACCCATTCAGAAAGGGCAGACTTGTGGATTCTGGAGTGCTCCTCTCCCTGCCCTGCCCTGTAACACCACTTGTTTATTTTTGCTTTGGTTTTACTTGTCTTTGGAGTTAAGTCCCCAAATACATCTTTGCAGCACTTATTTTCTCTCAGTTATTTTATAGCTTTTGCTCTTATGTTCATGCCTTTAATCCATTTTGAGTTAATTTTTGTATGTGGAGTTTAAGTATGGATCTAGTTTTTTTTTTTACGTTACTACGCATGTTCCTAACACTATAGTTAAAGAGACTTTCTTTTTTTCACTGTGTGGCTGTGGGTCCTTTCTAGAAATCTCAAACTTTAATTACTTGGGACTTACAAAGGCTCTCTTGAGGCCTACTTAACGTTTATACAGTGTATTTTGGGTTATTTGCATTGTTATGCTTTAGGAAAAACATGCCTACTTGATTTCATTGATTTTATTTTACCCAGTAATGTTAACATCTGACCTGGAAAATCTTTAATCAGAATCACTAACAGGGGACACATTTTATCATTCTGAATTTTACTATCTGGCTTTTCACATTGATGCTTGGTGATAAAGGTGTGGTAAATGACTATATTGGACAAAGGAGGACCAAAATGAGAATACAATACAGAGGAAACGACCTGAATGGCAATCATGAAGGTTGGCTGGTGGCAGTGTGGGTGCGGGGTCCAAGTAGAAGTTCTCTGCATCCCCCTTGTTTTGTCTCCTTGAAGGCAGATGGTCCATTGAAAATCCATTCATGAGAACTTTAGGTCATGGCTGATTAATTTCTCAGAAGTGTTCAATCCCAGGATTATAAACCAAGGTCACTCACGAGGCTCACAGACTCAGTAGCTCTGCATTCGCTGCAGCCGGTGTTGGCATTTTTAGTCCTATTCTGTTATCTTTTTGGTAATGACAGTCTTACTTACAGATGCATGTACTAGAAATCTTTTAGTCATGTTTAATTTCTCTCCTCCTCTATTCCAAAATCAAATCTAGCATAAAGTCCAATTGACCGTACCCCTGAAGTAGTACCCCATATCACCTGCCACTACTCAAGTTTTGTCACCTCACCTATACTGGAGCAAAAACTTGTGCTCAGGAATCAGACCTGATTTAGGAGCCTGGGACTCACTTTCAGGCCTTGAACGAGTTACTTGACCTCTAAGCCCCATTTTCTCGACCAGAAAGTGAAGGTGGTAGTAGTCTCTACCTTGTGAGGTTATCGTGAAGATTAAAAGAAAAATACCAGATGGTTTCTCCCCTAAGAGGAATATAAGGGAACCAAATAAGGATCAAGGAAAAGAATAAGACCAATAATAATAATAATAATAATAATAATAATAATAATAATAAAAACACAACAAAAACAAAAAGACAAGGACAAATTGAGGACACTTGGTGGGGGCAGGGGAGGGAGAGGGCTTAGGGCAGATAAGAGCACAAGGGACTGAGGTAATGGTGCACTGGTGAAATGATGATGGGGATTACAATTGATGTCAAATATATATAAATAAAGGAAAAAAAATAAAGGAGACAGTGCACTCTATAGTGCTTAGCATTGAATGTGTTAGCTATCAGAGTCTGCATCATCACAATGAACTCCCAATGAAAGCTGGCTTTCATTTCTCTGATATTTTGCTTTTTACAAACCATTTTTCCTAATGTTGTCAGATTTATTTTCTTAAAGCACTGTTTGGATTCTACTATCTTAATGATTAAATACACACACACTAGCAGAAGCAATGGCCAATATAGCACAAAAGAAGCCTTTTTCTGGTTTTCACTACCTGTATGCAGTTTGTCTACTAGGACTTCCTACAGTTGGGTCCCTAACTGCCTTGCCATCTTCATGTCCTGTTGTGTCCAGTTGTTAGCCCACGTTCCTTCTCATACCCACTCTCTCTGCGTGATACCACACTCTCTTATCTTTCTCTGCCTCCGACGGCACAGTCCTTCATTCTGGAAGGAATATTCCATCTGTCCTCATCTGTTCATTCTTCAAGGTCCACCAAGTCAGACCTTGTACCTTCACTTTTCCCACGATGTTGTTTGTATCTCTATTATGATATTCCTTTCTTCCTGCCTTAAAAATTTACTGAGTTGTTTTTATGCTCTACTACCATCAGAGTCCAACCTTGGGAATAAAAGGAAGTTCTTTTAGACATCTTTAGACACTCTCCATAGAGTCTAACTGATTGGGTTGCAAGTGCTCAGGAAATTGTTGCTGAATTGGGTAAAATAATTATAGCTTCGTCAGCCCATGCGTATTTGACAGACGTCTCATTTGCAGTGCTAATGCAGGGCTTATTTCCTAGTGTCTTTCCATTTTAGTTTTTGGGTCAGTCATTGGGGATCAGTACAGAGCATGGTGTTGATTATGTTGGTGCTTTAAATTCAAAGCACAATAGATTAGATTTCCCACAGTTTGAATTTTTTGATTGTTAGGAAATCATGTAATGAAAAGGTATCATTGCACCAGGCTTTGGACTGGTGGGTAGAAAGTTTTTCAGACACTCTGAGATGAAGGGAAAGGACTTTGAATTTACTCAGGGAGGTCTGGAGAAAGGTTTTGAAGCACTTAGCCATAGAACAGTGAAGAACCACAGTTAAGTGCTAGTGGACCATGAGGTCCAGGTGATGATTGAGGAAGGTGACTGTGGCCTGTGGTAGGGACTGCCTGTTGTAGACTGGTGCTGTTGAAGGTGGTGGGGCTGGTATTGGGGGAGGGAAGCTGTACTGTGCTTCTCTCTACACAAATACTTTGCAATGAGATAAACTACATTTCCACTCTCTACCTTACCTTATCTGTGATAAGAGATGGAAGGATATTAGCAAAGAATGGTTTATTAGTTCTAACTTTTTTTTTATATAATCACCCTACTCTTTAATATCTGCCAAATGAGAGTCTCAAAAGAACATTTCAGGAATTTACTTTTTTGACTGCTCCATCAGATCCTTTTTTTGGTGTTCTTCATCTTGTGTGGGCTTCTGGACGGTTGAGAAACTGATGCATATGACAATGGTAGGGAAAGCAGGGTCCATGGAGACATAGGGCATTTATCTTCCAGGGAACAGGACTTCAGAGGAATCAAAGGTGATAATCAGTTCTGTGGGGAACAGGGGAGGAAATGTTGGCCTTGCATGCAGGGAGTACTTTCTGTACAGGTGCTTGGAATAATTTTCCCAGACTCTCTTGGGCTCTGACCACACAGTCAGTTATGAGCTACCTAGGTGTCCCTAGCCCTATGATGTGGGCCACTGTCCCAAGGCAGTCATGCAGGAATGCCTGGTCCAGATGTTTCACACACATATAGATGCACAGAGAAACCTAGAATACACAGGTGCAGAGGCCTTACGTGGGAGAGAGGCCACACTAGTCCTTAGAACCTGTGAATATTACCTTGTATGAAAAGTGGGATTTTACAGCTGTGGTTAAACTAGGGTTTTGAAATGATATTTTCTTGGATTATCTGGGTGAGACCTAAATGTAATCATGATTTAGGAAGGTAGAGGGGGATCTAACTACTGAAGGAGATGAGACAGTGGAATCAGGAGGTTGGAGTAATACGAGGCAGGAGTCATGAGCCAAAGAACAGGTGACCTGCAGAAGCTAGAATGGCACGGGGAACAGACTCTCCCTAGAGCTTCTGAAGGAACTAGCTCTATTGATACCACAACTTAAGCCCAGTGAAACTGGTTCTAGACTTAGACCTCCAGAATGGTGAGGGTATAAACTTTTGTTGCTTCAAGCCACTACATTTGTGTTGACTTATTTCACAGCCATTCTTAGAAACTAACGTGTCCCCAAATAAATTCTACATCTATTAAAGGAACATCATCACTCTGAATATTTGTTGTTACATCTGTGATGTTGACTTTATTTTTTACAATGCACTGAAACTTTGTGGAGAAAAGTTGGAGGAAGAATGGGGAATTCCTTAAGCATCAAGTAGGATTTTTGTGAAGGATTAATTCTGTGCTTTTGTGGGGTGATGGTAAGCATTGAATAAGAGTTGATCGTGATAATTAAAAGAAATAATAAGGAAAGGAAGAAAGAAGATGGAGAAAATGATGATGAGGAAAAGAGAGAAGAAAGGATTGAGAAGTATCAGTAAAATTTGATTTTTGTAGATTTACTCTGTAAATAGCTGTGACAAGTGGCTTCTGTTTGGGAGGATTGATGGTGCATGGCTGGCCTTGGGAGCCAGAGAGCTGCCAGAGGTTGACATGAAGTTGTTTTCCATTGCTCATCAGAGACATTGCCCCAGCAGTTTGCTGCAGCGTCTCTTGGCTTCAGCTGCTGAGTGTCTGGGACTCCAGATCCAGGAATCTTCACTTCCCCTTTGAACAATTTTATGGAGGAAAAGATATCAAGTACTTTTAATTTCACCAAACCTGTTTTTCAAACAGCCTTGATCCAATTCTATTTATTAATTATTTTTTCCCTATAATGTTTACTTTTCTAGGTGTAGTCCCCATAGACTTTCTACCACCAATTCACCGTGCACCGTCACCATAGTCCGTTGTACTCTTCCCATCCCTGCCTTGATCTCAGTCCCTCCCACTTACCTGCAGAATGTTTCTGATTTGTAGTTGTCTATTTATTTTTGTTTTGTTATGGTTTTTTTGTTGTTACTGATATTGTCATTATTATAGTTTTTTCCCTTGATCCCCTATATTCCTCCTATAAGTGAGATGTCTGGTATTTTTCTTTTTCCTTCTAACTTATTTCACGGAGCATAATCCCTTCAAGCTTCAATGCCATTCAACGAATGGCATTAGTTTATCTTTTTTGATTGCTGAATAGTAGTTCATTGTGTATATGTACCACAGCTTCTTGATCCAGTCATCTATTTTTTGGTATTTGGGTTGATTCCAAATCTTACCTATAATAAATAGTGCTGCGATAAACACAGGGGTGCACATATTCTTTTGAATTAATGTTTGTGTCCTTTGGGTAAATCCTTAGGAGTGGGATTGCTAGGTCATATGATAGCTCCATTTTTGGTAGATTGAGGAACCTCCTTACAGCTTTCCATAGAGGTTAGACCAGTTTGCATTCCCATCAGCAATGTAAGAGAATTACTTTTTCACCACATCCTCAGCAACATTTATAGTTGCTCGTTTTTTTTAAATATGTGCTATTCTTACAGGTGTAAGGTAGTTTCTCATTGTAGTTTTATTTGCATTTCCCTGATTATGAGGGATTTGAACATTTTTTTCATATTCCTGTTGGCTATTTGCATTTCCTCTTTGGAGAAGTGTCTTTTAAGTTCTTCTACTCATGTTTTGATTGGATTGCTTACTTTGTTTTTGTTGAGTCATGTGAGTTCTTTGTAGATCTTTTTGATGTATGGAATCAAAAATTTTTTCAGTTGTATGGAATGCAAAAATTTTTTCCAGGTCAGTGGGGTTTCTCTTTGTTTTGGGTAATGTCTCTTTTGCTGTACAGAAGCTCTTTAATTTGATGTAGTCCAGCAGTTTATCTTTCATGCCTTCACTTTTTTTGCTTTAGGTGATGTGTCTTTAAAGATGTTACTGAAATGTATGTCATGTAGTGTTTTGCCTATATTTTCTTTTATGTATTTTATAGTTTCAGGTGTTATGTCTAATTCTTTGATCCATTTTGAGTTGATTTTTGTGCATGGTGAGAGATAGTTTAGCTTCATTTTTTTTTTTTTGCATGTAGCAGTCCAGTTTTTCCAGTACTATTTATTGAACAAACTGTCTTTGTTCCATTGCCTATTTTTTGCTCCTTTGTCAAATATTAGTTGTCCATAAATCTGTGGGTTTTCTATTTGATTCCATTGATCCAATTCTATTTAAAGTAAAATTACAGACCATAAAATCGCAAAATAAAAAGCCTATCCGAAATTCTCTACCTTTTTAAAAATTTTCAAAAATGAACATATGTGTGAGATGAAGGCATTGTTGCTACTGGAATGAAATGCAGAGGGGAGAGTATATACGGTGTTTTTGGAACCCTAGTTGTCTGAGAAAATGCTCTGTAGAGTTCAGGTGCTAATTTGAGAAATACTTATTTCAGCAACAAACCTGTTCCCCATTTCCGGTGTACTCAGCCTCTGTTGTGAAACAGAACCTGTTGCTTTGTTGAGGACAGGTCACTTGGGTGAAAGAGCAGTGTCTGTGGCCTAGTCCTCTTGCCCTTCCTGTGAACATTAACTCTGTCAGGTAGCCCCTGCATTTCATGGGCTGCACAGAGGACTGACAAGCTAACTGGTTATTGAAATTCTGTTCTGGCCCCATGTTTGTCACCACTGGGTTAATGGGCTTATATTAGCACCAATTAAAGATAATATATCCTAAAAAAATCTTCTGTCTTAAGAACCCATAAAAAATACCCATAAAAAAAACCACAGCAAGCCTTTTAGAAAAGTGGCTTTTAAAATTGTCTGCGTGAAGCATAACTTTTTCTTAATGTGACCTCCTTACTGTCCTACAAGATGCTTACTGTCTTAGCTCTTATTTTGCGGTAACAAAAACACCTTACATTGTATGGGTTAAACAACAAATACTAGTTCCCACAGTTCTGAAGGCTGAGAAATCTAAGATCAAGGTGATGGCATATTTTTTAAATGACAAATAATTTCATTTAAGAATAAAAAATAAGAACAGAGTAACTGTTACATTTGATAATATATTGTTCTTACAATTTGGAGAAAGGCATCATCAGAATCAGTTGAACACCTGAGAAAATAATTTAACCAGAGTAGAATGGGCTCAATTATAGACAATGGTACCTACAGATAGGAATCTTAGGCAGTAGAGTGTTTTTAGGAATAAGTATGGGGTGGAGTCCAGTCTATAAATACAAAGAAATTGTATGATCTCCTACAAAGAAGCATTTATAATAAATGAAAATTTTCAGGTACTAGCAGTGCTTCTTTGTAGCACATTTTAGAAGAATAAAATACATTTTTCAGAATAAGAATCAAGAGTCAAAGTTTTAATTTTTTTTTTCTTCAAATTTATTTTACTTATGCATCCAAGAACTGGGGTATAGGCCAGAGGTGTGTGGTGGTATGTGAGAGAATTCACCAATGAAAGAGTGCAGAACAGCAGATTGAAATACACTGCTGAGGGGAGCAGTGGGCAAGACAGGAGAGATATGTTGCACCATGTGGGTTAGCTCCCTGGTCCTGGATCCAACTCCTACTGCAGGTAGCTTCCTTGTGCTCAGACATAATTACTTGCACCACCAGGGAGGCCCTTATTTTCCACTTTGACTGCTTTTTCTCATGCTGGCATATCTTGATACTTTTTATTATTTTTTTTAAAATTAGCGTTCTTTTCTTAATTCATCATGAATTTTTGGATAATATGTGATTTATCCCCTTGGGATGGTCACCATAGTTCTCTCACCACTAAAGCACCAATAGTCCATTATCATATTCCTTTGTGCTCTCCTCACCCCTGTTTTTATTCCTTCCCTATCCTCTGTCACTCCTGTCCTGGATGCCTCATGTCTATGGTCAACTTTCAAAGTTGTATTTGAACCTTTGGTTTTATCTTTTTCCTTATTTTACTTAGCATCAACCCTTCCAGGTCTGTTCATGTTGCCACAAATGGTATGAGTTTCTCTTTTGATTGCTCCATTGTGTTTATGTACCACATCTTCTTGATCCGTTCATCTGTTTCGAGGCATTTGGTTTGTTTCCATATCTTGCATGTTGTAAATAGTGCTGCAGTAAGCTTTGGGGTGCAGGTTTCTTTTTGAATCAGTGTGTTTGTGTTCTTTGGGTAGACTCCTAGGAGTGGAATAGCTGTGTGCTATGGTGGATTCAATTTTAGTGTTTTAAGGAAATTCCATACAACTTTCTATAGTGACTAGACCAGTTTACTGGGACATCTTGATTTCTTTTTTTTTTTTTAAAGTTTTGTTTGTTTATGCATATAAGAGCAGGGGTCTAGGCCAGAGTCGCAGGAGGTGAGAGGATTCACCAGAGACGGAGCAGGGAGCAGAACAGGCAGATGGACTGAAATATACTGTTGAGGGGAGCAGCGGGTGAGGCAGGAGAGGTCTGCTGTGCCATGTGGGTCTCCTCCCTGGAGGGAGATCGAACTCACAAGGCTGTGGCATGGATGCTTCACAGTGCGGCACTCAACCAACAGGGAGGCCTGATATCTTGATTTCTAATGACATTAATAGATATACTTATTTTCTTTATTCTACTTAGATTAGATTCAAAATTGGTACTGACAAAACCTGCCAGTAAAATTTAAGACTTTTTAAAGCAGTTCTTTTTGTCCTTAGGCTATATATTACCAAGGATACACATAGTAGTATATTCAAAGTTACTTGAAATTGTTCTTTCTTGTGTGGTTATGGAATTCAGTTGTTTCTCTTCTGTTCAGTTATAGGGTGTTTTGTTCCTTTCAATTTAAGGTTATTTTTTTAAGTAAGTGAAATATTTTACATTGTTCAAAAGTGAGGACTATATATAAAGAGGGATAACTAGAAAAGCCCAGCCCTGTCCTTTCTACATCATCTCCCTCTACCCCTTTTAAGTATCCATTTTCTTAAATGTTGGGTTTATCCTTCTGCTGCTTTTTGCAAGCAAAAAAAAATTATATATGTATATATTTATATAATTTTTTTTCATCTTCTCATCCTTTCTTATACAGCATACCCTGTATACTCTTCCTTATTTTGCTTCTTCACTAACAAAATAGCTTAGGAAAAAAGTCCTCTCATGTCAACTCATAGAGATCGTACTTGTCCATATCTATGATTTATATACTACATTTTGCATATAGTTTATTCAGTTGATTCTTTATTGGGGGTATTTGTTTTGTCTCCTGCATTTTGCTATTACAAATAATGCAGCAGTAAATAACTTTCACATGTTGTTTTCTGTTAGTGAAAGTGAATCTTCTGAAAGGATTAATGAAAGTGGAATTACTGAGCCAAAGGGTAAAGCATATGTAATGTCAGCTGTTGCCAATGCATATGTAATTTTGTTAGATATTTTTCCATAGGGTTTAAAACATTTTGCATTCCCACCAGCTATATATGAGACTTCCCATTTCTTCACAGCCTTGACAACACAGTATGTTGTCAGTATGATGGATGAGCAGTGGTGTCTGAATGTAGTTTGAATTTTTTTTATTGTGGGATTAGGTATTTCTCCCACATTTTAGCCCCCTTATTCTTCGAACTGTCTCCTTTTTGGGGTGGGGGTGGAAGAGATATATTTTGGTCTATGTTCAAACAATATGGAATAGAAAAATGCAATCAAGCAAAGGAAAAATTCTGCTATGGAAGTATGTTTGTATTTGGAGAGGGAGGTTTCTTTTCTTTTTTTTTTTTAGATTTCTTTAATTGTATTTGACATCATTTGTATTCCCCAGTGAGTTCCCACCACCATTTCACCCGTGCACCATGACCTCAGTCCCTAGTGCTCTTTCTGCCTTCATCCCCGTCTCCCCCGCCCCCCATCCCTTTGGTTTATCTTTGACCTTTTGATCTTGTTGAGTTTGTTTGTTTGTAATTGCCCATTTTCTTGAGCTTTCTCTTGTTTTTTTCCCCCCCTTTTTTATTTTTTGTTGTAGTTGTTCTTTCACACTCCTCCTAAAGGTGAAACCATCTGATAATTTTCTCTTGCCTTCTGACTTGTTTCACTGAGTATAATTCCTTCTATCTCTATCCATGTTTCCAGAAATGGCCCTAGTTTATAATTTTTGATTGCTGAATAGTATTCCATTGTGTAAATGTACCACATCTTCTTGATCCAGTCCTCTACTTTTGGGCATTTGGGTTGTTTCCAGGTCTTACCAATTATAAATAGTGCTGCAATGAACATGGGGGTACAGGTACTCTTTAGGATCAGTGTTTTTGTGTCCTTAATGCTCAACATTCCTCATAATCAGGGAAATGCAATTAAAACCATAATGAGGTATCACCTTACACCAGTAAGAATGGCACATATTAAAAAAAAAAAAAAACCACCAACAACAAATGCTGGTGAGGACGTGGTAAAAAAGGAACCCTAGTACACTGCTGGTGGGAAGCAAGTTAATCCAACCACTGTGGAAGGCTCTATGGAGGTTCCTCAGTCTACTAAAAAATAGAACTACCATATGAGACAGCTTCTCTATTTCTAAGACCAAGGGTGTGTCCAAAGAGCTAGGAGAAATAAGGGCTGAACACAAAGGATAAGGACGATCCAAACACAGAAAATCAAACAGAAGTGAATTCTCACTGCAAAGGGAGAGGCAGGACCAGAGATGAATACTAAACCAAGAGAATTAACAGTCACTGAGATAGCCCATCTTAGTCTGGGTTGCTATGTAAACCATGTATAGATATGCACCATAGATTGAGTGGATTATAGACGACAAATTTATTTCTCAGATTTCCAGAGTTTGGGAAGTTACATTTGAAGGCACTGGCGGATTGGTTATCTGGGCTCATTTCTTGGTTCATAGGCAGACCTTACATAAGTTTCTTATAAGGGCGGGTATCCCATTTGTGAGGGCTATACTTTCAGGACCTAATTATGTCCTAGAGCCTCCCTCACACCCCCAACCCTCTCTTCCCTTCAAATACCATCACATTAGGGATTAGATTTCAGCATGACTTTCTGGTGGAACATAAACATTTGGTCTTATACACGGTCACTGGAAATAAGAGTTTCTAAAGGATCCTCAAAGGAGTAAAGAATCCTAAACAATTATGTAGTACTGAGGGAGAATGCCTGAGGGCCCCATCTTTGGCATTTGAGTATGTTATGTTGTTAAAAAATACAAGATTTCGGCTGACAGTTCAACATTGAATCCAAAGATCTGGTCTTGTTAGGGTTTGATAGGCAGTCACTGCTGCCTTTCTGGTCTACAATACTTTTTTTTTTAATGAGACATTTCTGAGTTGACATACTAGAAGCTCTCTAGGTGACAGCTAGCTGAAGTCTCTTTGAGATGAACGGATGTCAAATTTCCTGTTGGTTACACTGTCTCACTCATAAAGTGTATAGAATGTTAAACGGGGATTGTCACAATCTTTAAAAAAAGGAAAGACACTTCTTTTGCAAAGCTTTATTAAAGGTACAATTTCTTAGTCATTTAAAATTAAAATATAGTTTTTTTAAAAGACTTATTTATTCATACAAGAACTGGGGTACAGACCAGATGCATGGGATGAGACAGAATGGGGAACAGAACAGGTAGACTGAAACACACTGCTGAGGGGAGCAGCGGGCCGGCAGGAGAGGTCTGCCGTGCCATGTGGGTCATCTCCCTAGCCGGGGATCGAACTCGTGCTGCAGTGGCAGTGGAAGCCCCGCAATATGGCACTCAATCCCTTGCGTCACCAGGGAGGTCCCTAAAATTAAAATATAGTTTTATACTAACATTCTTCAATCACTTCTATTAATATGTAAAATAACTCTATACTTTAGTTCCTGAAAATATTTACTGACATGTTTCCATTATATCATGGTTGACAACTTTGGTAGCTGACATGATTGCATGGATATTTTTTGCTTAGATAAGGAGATGAAGGCTTTCCATCTAGAATTTATTATTCTGATCATTCAGTGACACTTTGCTGAAACATTGGAATCCTTGGTACATTTCAGGAATTTATTTGGGACCATGATGAGTAGAATACTCCAAATTGGGACTAATTCAGCATCTCCTTTAGGAAAATTTCGCTCTTTTGGAGAAACTGGTGGTGACTCCTTTAGCAGGGTCTGGCTGTCTAAGTGGGAGCCAGTTACTAGACGTTCCAAAACCCCCAGCATCATAATAATTAGGAATAGAATTTATGTTTCATTTCTAGTCAGGATTTTAGTATTGGGAAGATTGTAAAAAACAGAATGTAGATACTTACAGAAAAGCAGAGAGGGGTAGGCTTTGTCACGTGGCAGAGGAGTATCATCCTGAAATTCCAGTTTGCAAGCAGATCTCAGCTTCTCTTACTCATTTTAGAGCAAGCCTGTATTCTGAGCCCTCAGACCTCTTTCTTCTTTATAGGCCAGATTAGGCCAGTTAAGAGGTAAAGTCAACGACTGAAATGATTGTAAATTAAATATTTTTCTAACAGACATTCCAAAACTACAGATCATAGAAGTGGTAGAAGCTGGAGGGAGGAACACCAGAGTGGGAATATTTGCCATCCACTTTGTGTGTGATGCAAGCAGGTCAGTTACCTCCAGTAATTGTGGGTCATACTTTATTTCTTAGAGACTGGAGCAGTCACCATGGCTACCTTTCTTTTTTCACAGGACACATGGAAAATGTATATAGGGAAGAGCACATGAAGTGCCCAGAGCAGGGAGGAATATGTGCCTGTTTTTCCCTCTCTTGGCAATGCTGGAGAAGCGGATCTTTATTAAGGCCGATGAAGCTCATCAGCAAGAATCTTACCACAATTTAAAGGTTCAATTTAAAATCCTCTGTCTACAGCCTTTGCATTGTCCTTCCACTTGTCTGCTATGAAAAGCATGTGTCACTCACCTTGAAGTTTAAGAGCCAAGAAATGAATAAAAATTGGCTTGTGCCTTTCTGTAATTGGCAGAAGTATCTGGCTTTTTTTTAAAATTGAAGGCTTTTTAAAATTGTCATTAAAAACCAAGTAACAAGGGCCTCCCAGGTGGCACAACGGGTAAGTCTCAGCACTGTGAAGTTGTTGGCAGCGACTGTAGAGTGAGTTCGATTTCCAGTCAGGGAGTTGACCCACAAGGCGCAGCAGGCCTCTCCTGTCTGTCTCCCGGCTCCCTGAGTCAGACAGTCAGTCTGCCTGTTCTGTTTCCCACTCTGTCTCTGGTGAATACTCTCCATTCCCTCCACTCCAGTCCTGGCCACCACCACTCTACTCTGTTTCTCTTAGTTGCACTACTTTAGATTCCATTTAGAAGTAATATCATACAGTATTTGTATTTCTCTGATTTACTCTACTTAGCATAGTATCCTCAAGTTTATGCAAGTTGTCACAATGGCAGACTTTCCTTTGCTCTCACAATTGAATAATACTTCATTGTATATCTATATATCATATCTTATTTTGTCCATCCATTGGTGGACATAGGCTGTTTTTATACCTTGACTTTTGTAATGTTGAAATGAACATGGGAGTGCAGATATCGCTGCAAGATTCTGATTTCAGTTTCTTTGGATATGTACCAGAAGTGGTATTGCTAGATCATTTGGTAGTTCAATTTTTTCATTTTTTGAGGAGCTTCCATACTCCTTTCCATAGTGGCTGCATACATTTACATTCCCAGCAGTGATAGGATTCCCCTTTCTCCACATTCTTCCAACACTTGTTATCCTTGTGGTTTTGTTTATTTTTTTTAAATGATAACCTCTGTTGGTCTTTTTTAAATGGATACTTTAAGTTGCATTTTTACAAGTAATGATAGTTTTGAGGTGATTGCACACTAGCTAGCAGGTAATCTGATTCTCCAAGGTTACAGTGGCAAACACATTATTAAACAATGGTCAAAGAGGGACTTTCAAGGTAAATCAAGGAATAAATCTGATTACTTACTGTCTGAATTGATAACTGACTAGTTGACTTTGCAATTGACTCACCGAGGAAATAGACTTGTTTTTGACTTGTTTTGTAAAGTTTTAGGATTATTTTTTGACTGCTTCTGGACTTGACTTTTTAAAACAGTGGCAAAGATTCTAGTTTTAGATGGCGAGTTGGTGTCAAAGCTTTCACCAATTCAGGGTAGATTGGTAGCCATTTGCTTGAAATGCAGTGTTGAAGAATCTGAGGTCTTATACTAGGTTCAGAGGCAAAGAGGATTGTCATACATTTCCAGTGTTTGCCATGGGTGAGAGAGGGGGAGTGGTGGTGTGTATATTTTATATGTGCTCTAGGGCTACTTGGAAACTGTTCTCAAATCATTGCCTTCATGACTCTTATTTCTCATATGTTAGAATTGAGCAACCTTGTCATTTTCTTTTCTTTTTTGGGCTGGCAGGAAACACTAGACTTGACGAATAAGAACAGTATGAAATAAAGGAGTGAGTAGGTGCTTTCCTTCAGGATTTATCAGTAGATTATTGTTGCCTGGTGGGCTAAATCTGATTATATGCCCTTTGATACCCCAGGGCTATAATACCAAAAGGAGGCTGTTCAGGGGCAGATAGCAGCCAAGGGAGCAATTACAATCAAGAGTCTGATTAAGGGACAAAATTGAAAGTCCTTTTTTGGTCTTGGTCATAAGTCACTATGACATTTTAGAAACAAAACATATCCAAGACAAAAGAAATTACTGGAAATGGCACCAAGTCCCTCATGTGGTAAAATATATGTGTTTAAAAAAAAAGTGTTACTCTATGTTCTGAGAAAACCACTTTGGTGTGTGAAATTGCAGTTGCTATGACAACCAGGGGCTGCAGCCCACTGACTCACACTTGGGAGGAAACCCAGAGTTCATGTTTTATCAATGAGAACCAAGCATAGCATAGGAGAAAAATACTTTGCCTGGGTCATGTTCCTGTAAGTGCTAGCTCCTCATCTTATGCCTCAGAGGAAATAAGTTCCCTAATATTCCATGATCATCAGCCTTTTGGTTTAAGTCTTCCAATTCTTTTTATTCGGTAAAGCATCTGCATATGACATCAGGAAGAAACTACCTAAATAACCATCAGTTTGAATGAAAAAAAAAAATACTTTCAGTAGTTAACCTGAAATTGTTAGGGGGAAAGGTGGTCTTAAATGGATTATGGGTGTGTGGACTCCAACCCCCACTCCAGACCATCAGTGTTCCAGAAAAAGGTGGTCCTAAATGGATTATGGGTGTGTGGACTCCAACCC